>OX579635.1:7282715-7342329 GCA_951230915.1 Antitrichia curtipendula
TTTATTTTTTTAATTTCCACCTAATAAAGGTGACTGCAAAAAACATGTATTGTTTTCTATTATTGTTCTTGAGTAGTATGTTTTTTTTTTTTGAAACACATGGACAATTTCCATTGGAAAGGGAAATAGTACACAGAACCAAAGGACCACATTCCCGGCAAAATTTTTTAAGTTTTCCAAGACTAAAAAGAAATAAAACAACAAAGAAAGCCAAGTGAACACCGCCCCGGAAAGACGAGGCCACCAAAGCGACCAGAGCCCGAAGCTGGAGGCTCCAGGACAAAGGGCCGGCCAAGGGACTAGAAAAAACCACCCAGACTCACAAGAAAACACCCATCGTTGGAAGCGCAAGCTTCCAACTCATTTGGGAGTGAATCCTTTCGCCAAAAAAGTCAGATTGGAGCCAAGTGTTGTCAAAGCGCTTGAGAAAAGTGCCAGCTTTGTTGGGGTAGAGTGCACACAACTTTGTAGTTTTAAACCATGCCCCCCTAGCATGGTCAATGATGGCTTTCCAAATAACTTGTTCAAGTTTGTGAGAGGGCCACTTACAGATGGCGTTCCTATCCAACCAAGCAATCCAAATGACGGATCCTCTGAAGAAAGACCATATAGTGAACCCCTTCTTCAAGCATCTCAGAAGCTTGTAGCTGAGGATGCATTGTTGCCACGTAAGAGAGGGCCAAGAGCCACCAACTTGGAGAATTCATAAAGCGAGGTAGAGAATAGAAAGAGCAAATTTCCAAGCATGTTGAGTTTTGATGCAGTGATGGAACTTGTGTAAAATAGTCTCATATATCCATCCCGACGTTACAGTTTTGACAAAGTGTAGGGATGTTTGGGTTGGCAATCTTGTGCCAACAATGGACCGCCACCACGCAATGGTAGACAGACCATAAGAAACCGGCATCTTTTTGTGGTCTAGATTTGTGCCAAACTTCTTGCCACTTTGGCCGATATTCCACTACTAAATCTCCATGCCATTTTTCATGAATAGGCTTGGCAAGTTACTTGCGGTTGGTCAACAAGGAACGGCCAAGCTTCGTGGAATATGAATGAAGCGACCCTAAGTCCCCCTATGACCCTCTACCAGGGTCGAAAAAATATTCAGCAATGATTCCTACATACATCAGAAGATCGGGCTTCTGTTGCATGATTCTCACTCTCTTATGCCAGCCAAGGAGGAGATGGGGGACTTGGAGTGTATCAGAAGGTCTCGGCTTGAGAACGAGGGAGTTGTAGCTAATTGTACAGCTTTCAGTACCTATGGGAAGCTCGATACATAGACTACCAGAAGCTAATCGAGGTTTGAATCGAGCGGTCGTATAATAAACCATATATGGAAGTGGGTTGTCTTCTTACTCAAAGACCCCTAGGAATTCTTACTGGCAAGTCACAAATTTATAATCAGTGAGTAGGAAGATCCAAGATCTAGGAATTGTTGTAACAAGTCTAGTATATGCTTGAACCTCAGAGTCCAACATCCCATAAATGGTTCTGGCCAAGTCCCACGTTAAGGCGGTTTGGGTGGAGTCGTCCCAAATGTGTTGAATTTGCCCCATGCCTTTAGACATTAGAAAAGCGGCTCAGTTAGCAGAGAATCCATGTAACTCTCCAAGGAAATGAATTATTCACTAAAGAGGTGAAGTGAGGACTTCATCCCTGTTTTTTGGTTGAGAAGCGTTGATATGTTTATTGAGTAACCGCCATGCTCTAATGATCATGTCCCATGCTCATGAGCCTTTACAAGCACGAAATTTGTGAAGCAAGATCCACTATGGCATAGCTGGCCAAGTGTGGGCGCAAGATTACCCACCCTTGGTAATCAGGCAAACACCGACCAAGTTCTATGCCTTTATCCACCTTTTTAATCTATGGGGGTGTCGTGAGCGCGGTCCACTGTGCCTTCCAAGCAATGGATCTTTTTTGCTAACGTCTCCTAAGTCTTGTGGATGGCAGTGAAACTAACTAGAAATGCATGGGTAACTAACAGGCTAACTGTAATGACCAGGGTTGATAGTAAATCCTAACTATCTAACTCTCTATCCTATGTTTAGGGTTGGCTGGGTAGTTGGCGTCATTTCTAACGTCCCTAGCTATGCAAAAGGGAAACCTTCACCTTCCTTACATGAACCTCTATTACTATCTTTTGGATTTTTACACTTCTATTGGAAGTTCCAATTCTATAGGCTAATCCTAAGCTTAGCTTTTACTCTAATTTCTAGCATCTAAATGTAACTCTAGATTTTTACTCCCAAGTGCTAATTCTAATTTTTACTTCCAATTTTTACTCTATGTTTTGACCTTTATCCTCGGGTTTTTATTCCTAAATTAACTCTAGATTTTTACTCCTAAAATTAACTCTAAATTTTTACTCTTAAAATTAACTCTAGATTTTTACTCCTAAAATTAACTCTAGATTTTTATTCCTAAATTAATTCTAGATTTTACTCCTAATTTAACTCTAGATTTTTACTCCTAAATTAACTTTAACCTAAATTCCTAATCTCCGTCTATGGTTCCTTTCGTATGAAATTTTAATTCAACTCCTCCATCTACCCCCTACTACTTAACTTATCCTAACATGATCGATTGGAAGCCAAATCCTAAGTGTGTTATGGTTTTGGGACCCTCTATCCCTAATCTAACAAGTTTTGAATCTAACACCTACTTGCACTAATCACGGCTTGCTAATCACGCGTAAAGGGTTAATTAAGGAAATCAACGCTAGTTAGGAGAAATGCTAAGGATTAAGTCAAGGACTCACCTCTTCACTGCCGGTGTTGGAAATAAGTTCGTCTTCGTCCACGTACACCTCTTCGTGCTCCATGATGGTCTTTTGGTCTTGGTTGAATTTTCCCCAAGCTCACCGCTTAATTCGAGAGTGTTTTACAACCTTGCAATCTAACCCCTTCTTTCCTTTTCTCCTTCCTTTTCTTTCTCCCCCTCTTTTTCTACACTAACACTATTCCACCTAAGCTTTTAAGAAGGTCTTACAACTATAGACTCTAACTCCGAGGAGGTTTTAATGTCCCTCCTACCCTCTTACACGACCTTGCTTTTGTGTCATTCTAATCCGCCTTCTAATGGTCACTACAAATTCTCGAGACTTCCCTCCTAAGTCGACTTAGCCTAAGCCTAGGTCACTATTTATCGTCTTTTTCAACTCTTCTCCTATTTCATCCTATTTCCCTCTAATCCTCCTCCATTCTCGTTGGTTTCAAATTGGTGTAGAGAGAAAGAGAGGTGGTACGTGAGTATTTGTATGCAGATTTTCATGACATTCGGACGTGCGGCTTCTCTTCTCCCCCTTTTCTTTTCTTGCGGTCGATTTTTTCCCAAATAAGCCTTGACCCCTAGTTTTTAGACCTTTTACCCGGACCCAAAAAATCCCCCACTCCCCAAGCTCCCTAGACCAGCTGAGGACCCCGACTCCCTAAGCTCCCTGGACTAGCTGAGGACCCCGACTCCCGGTGACTGGGCCCCTGAGGACCCCGACTCCCAGCGATTGAACCCAACCTCGTGACTGGGCCCGATCCAATGACTAAAACCAACTCCAGTGACTGCCCGATCCAGCGACTGAAACCAACCCTAGTGATTGCCCCGATCCAGTGACTGAATCCAACCCCCTTACGGACTAATCCCAACTTTCTAACTGAATGGGGGGTGGGGTGGGTTGGATTTCTTTGGTATTGTTTGTTTTTCCTTTTCTTTTACAAGTTGGAATCCTGGGTTTTGGGCTTGGGAGTGAATTGGCTGGGACGGTGTTCTAAATTTTCGGGTAGGTTAAGACACCATTGGATTCTACATGTGGGTTTAATGGGGATAACTAGGGGGTGTAAATCTGCCGGTTGAGGGGGGGGGGGCCTCTAAGTTTTTCACCACTGCTCTCGTCTCTACTATTTTGGATGCTAAACTTTGGTATTTTCCAAACACGTTTTGGAAATTAAACTTTGGAGTTGGTAATAAGGGGGGTGTGGGCGCAAGATTACCCACCCTTGGTAATCAAGCAAACACCGACCAGTTTCTATATCTTTATCCACCTTTTGAATATATGGGGGTATTGTGAGCGCGGTCCACTGTGCCTTCCAAGCAATGGATCTTTTTTGCTAACGTTTTCTAAGTGTCGTGGATGACAGCGAAACTACTAAAAATGCATGGATAACTAACAAGCTGATTGTAATGATCAAAGATGATGGTAATTCCTAACTCCCTAACTATCTATCCTATGTCTAGGGTTGGCTGGGTAATTGGCGTCATTTCTAACGTCCCTAACTACGTGAAAGGGGAACCCTCACGTTCCTTCCATGAACCTCCAAGATTATCTTTTGAGGTTTGACACTTCTCTCGAAAGTTTTAACTCTACGGCTAGCCCCAAGCTTAGTGTTTACTCTAATTTCCAACTTCTAAATGTAACTCTAGATTTTGACTCCCGAGTGCTAGCTCTAACTTTTACTTCCAATTTTGACTCTATGGTTTGATTTTTATCCTCGAATTTTTACTCCTAAATTGAAAATCTAGGTTTTTACTCCTAAATTAACTCTAGCTTTTTATTCCTAACTTTAAACTCTAGATTTTTACTCCTAAAACTAACTCTAGATTTTTACTCCTAAATTAACTCTAGGTTTTTACTTCTAAATTAAACTCTAGATTTTTACTCCTCAAATTAATTCTAAATTTTCACTCCTAAACTAACTCTAAATTTTTACTCCTAAAATTAACTCTAAATTTTTACTCCTAAAACTACCTCTAAATCTTTAACTTCTATTTTTAATTTTTACCTTGACTTATCATGGTTTACTATTTACTTGAAAAGGGCTAATTAAGAAAAATCAACGCTAATAAGGAGAAAACACCAAGTGTTGATTCAAGGACTCACCTCGTCACTACCGGTGTCGGAAATACGCTCGTCCGCATCCGTGTGTCCATCTCCATACTCCATAGTGATCCTTGGGTTGTGGGAATTTTTCCCAAGTTCACCGCTTATGTTTCGAAAATTAGGATCCCGTGTGATCTAACCCTTTTCTTTCCCTTCCTCCTTCCTCCTCTTTCCTTTTTTCTTTTTTTCTTTCCCTTTCCTTCTTTCTACACTAACACTATTCTACCTAAACTTTGATGGGGTCTTACAACTATAGATTCAAACCCCAAGGAGGTTTAATGTCCCCCCCTACCTTCTTATGCGATTTATCTTTGTGTCATTCTAATCCACCTTCTAATGGTCACTACGAATTCTCACGATCTCCTTCCTAAGTCTTCCTAATCCTAAGCCTAGGTCACATTTATCGTCTCTCTCCCCCTTTCTCCTATTTCATCATGTATTCGTCTAATCTTTCTCTATTGTGTGTAGAGTGGGTTTTGCGGGTGGAAGTGAGATTTTTTGTGTGCAGGTACGGTGTGCTCCGCTCTTTTCTTCCTCCTCCCTTCCGCATTTTTTTTGTACCCGTATTTTCCCAATGTAGCTTTTGGACCTAGTTTTAGTTTTCGAGCCTAAACTCCGAATTTTCCAAATGCACAGCATCCCCCCCTTGACTAACCCCGAACTCCCTGGCTGCACCCAACTCCCCAACTGCACCCAACTCCCTGGCCGACCCCGACTCCCCAGCTGCACCAACTCCTTGGCCGACCCCAACTTCCCCGGCCAACTGGCTGACTCCCCGATGACTGGACTGACCTGCCCGCCTGTACCTAGGACCCCCCGGACTGAATCCAACTCCCTCGGCCAACTGGTTGACTCCCCGGTGACTGGATTGAGAGCCCGCCTGTATTGAGGACTTCTTGGACTGAAAGCCCCCCGGATGACTGGGCGGGCTGTCCCGGACTAGACTGAGGATCTGGGGATGGATTTTTGGAGTTTCTCTCCTTTTAACGGCTAGTTCCTGACTGCTAATTTCTAATGGCTAATTCTAAAGGGGCTGGTTCCAAGGACTGGTTTTACTAGCTGATTATAAAGGTTGGTCCCTAATTACTAATTTCTAATGGCTACTTCTAAGGGGTTGGTTCTAAGGGTTGGTTCCTAACTACTAGTTTCTAATGAGCTAATTCTAAGGGGCTGGTTATCTTGGAAGCTAAACTCTGGAGGTTTCCACAAAGGTTTTGAAACTAGACTTTGGAATGGAACACCAGGAAGGGTCAAAGCTTCGCCGCTAAGTTGGATTTAACACCAACTGTAGGACTTTGTGGCACACCCAAGGGTTCAAAGAACCGCCGCCTAATTCTTTAACACACACTCTAGGACTTCTACTTTGTCCACACGTTCAAAGCTTCGCCGCTCCCAAAGGGGGTCTATACGCGGAGAGAGATTGTAGGAGAGGGAAAAAAGAACCAGAATTTCCTTGTAAGACAACTACTCATGAGGTCAAGGCTTCGCCGCCTATAGGAGTCCTACACATAGTGAACACGACTTTCAACAAAGGTTAGTTCCCAAATGGGGTCACTCTAGACACAAGAATGCTCTCAAGGGTTAGTTCCACGTAACATGCATGGGTTAGTATGATAAGAGTTAGTTTAAGCACTCAAAGATCCACACTAAAGGCCCCCCAAACTGCCCAAAGCGACATTGCCAAGGTATGGTGGGGGGTATCTTTAGGAATAGTACAATTAAACCAAGAATACTTGACAAAAAAACCCGTTAGTCCAAACGATCAAGAAGAGAAAGAGCCAATGACACACACAACAAGGTAGAGGGACTCCACAAGAACTTCAAAGCTCAAACTTTAACAACAATGGAGCTCAAAAAGAGCTCAAAAAACACTATAGAGGTTTCTTGGCTAAACGCCAAAATCTCCCAACATAAGTTGGACCCATGGACCCAAAACAAGAATTGGGGGTGTTCATGAGAGAAAAATAGGAACCTTAAATAGGTTTCCAAGGCCCCACCCCTCCCTCAAGAGTTCTAAGGTAACCTTATCAATTTGGATTTTCATCCTCATCTTCAAAGATTTTCATCCTAATCCTACAAAACTACTTTTACCTATCTACGCTGGACCAACCTCCTAACTTTTGGAGATTTACTCCAATCGTCAAACGGATTGCGCCATTGGCTCTAGATTGCCGTATTTACACCTGAATCCCCCCCATACCGAGGCCAAAAACCCATCGTAGGCTAATTTAGTTTAAAAACCAAATCGTGGTAAAATCCTAGATCTTGGGGGGTCTCCTATTTTGAGAAATGTAAATAGCCTAGGGTCTCCGGTAGGTGTGAGAGAGTTGGAAAACACCCTTGGTTGACTTTGTTTTGCCATCATATGGTCCCGGGATGCCGGTCAACACGGCGGGGACCCCGCCACGTGATTAATTCCCGAGGAATCTCGCTGGTTCAGGTACTTGCCGCTATTGGAATGTCGTAAAGCTTCACGGAGCGCATTATTAACATAAAACAAGCTAGTCTAATTTTTAGTGAGATTTTCTGGAAACCTGGTTAATTTCCATGAAATTCCCGTTGGAGGTTACCAGGGTTGACCATCCACAAAAGGTTCTTCTGCAAGTTGGAAGATGACGGGATTTTTCACATGACCTCTCAGGGAGTCACATGAAAGACGTGTAGGTGCGTTTCCGTACCTGGCACAATTGGTCAGTGGAGATGAATTGGCCACCTCCTTGAATTAGCGATGGTGCGGGAATCTTTTGCAGATAGAGGAATCTTGGCGAATTGATTTCGTCGTTGGACTCCTGGCATGGGATTTACCCTCGGACACCATCTTTGGGTTGTATATTCCTCCACGGGCCCGGTCTTGTGTTAGTGGCTCCTGCATGCTAACAATCGGGGTTTGGGGAATTCTAAACCTAAATCTAGGACCCGACCTAGTGGCCTTGTTGTGGATCCCTCGGATCGACTTAGCCATGAATTGCCACATTCATGGTGGGATTTAGCCCTTTGGGGCTACGTGACTCAAATCCTCCAAATCTAACCGATTCGTTCTTTCTAACTATTTTTAGGCCAGGTTTGGTGGGATTCTAAGTCTAAACACAAATCTAGACCAAATACTATAATGGGTATGTCACAACCCTATTTTGGTTCTACACTCTTTTTATGGCTTTTTGTATACTTTTCTTAACTTTAAATTGCAAATTTCCAAAAAAATAATTCTACGAGTCCCAAGTGACAAATTGAGAGCTCACACCAAGTACCTCATGATAATGGCTTACATTGGAGAATTCGATATCTTAGAATAAATTGTAGGTTGGAAGACCCTGGGAGCATGGCTTTAAGAACCCATTTGGCCATTAGTGTGTTGAGAGCTTCCTTTGGGTCTACAAGGTTTAAACTTCACTATTTGTCGAGATGCGCAGTAGTCTGACCAACTGACCCTAGCCTGGCAACGGTGGGCAGCTTCTGACTAAAGAAAATCCCTCATTGAAGCCCTAAGCTTGCGGATAATTTCAAGGGACCCTTCCCAAATAGTGATGAAGAACCATAAGGTGCTCAACAAAATGGAGTTGACAATCATTGCACGTCCTGCTAGGGAGAGGTGAATGCTAGTCCAGTAGCCAAGTTTTTTCCGAACTTTACTTGCTAAGAACTCATCCACATCCGTTGTACTCAAGTTAATTCCAAAAGGGGATCCTAGAAGTTTTGAGAGGTGGCGTTCAATTGCCCATGGGTAATCAACAGTAGATAACTATGATGGAGCGGAGTTTGGCAAGAACCAATAGACTAGACTCTTAGGCCAATTAATCAGTAGGCCTGACGCAATGCCATATCTTTCCAGAAGGAGGGAAAGGCGTTGGAAATACCTTTTTTCTCCACCTAACATGAAGTTGACGTCGTCTGCATATTAGCTATTGAGTTGCTCTTCAACCTCTGAGGGAAGGGAGATACCAGAAAGTTCTCTCGTATTTTGCAAATGTTTTGCAGCGACATTGAGAGCTTCACCAACAAATAGGAATAAGTATGGGGCCAATGGGCAACCCTGTCTCACTCCACGTAGAACTGGGAACGAGTTGGTATCCACTCCATTGATGCATACAGAAGCTTCAGCATCGGTAAATAGGATTTTGATGAGGCCAATGAAGGAAGAAGGGATCCCCATGGCTTCCATAATTTTAAAGAGGAAAGTAGACCATGTCATATGCTTTTTGAAAAGGAAGGTAGACCATGTCATATGCTTTTTGAAAATCAAGTTTCAACAAAATTGCATCTTGCTTAGACTCTTTGGCCCATGAAATAGTTTCATGAAGAAGGAGAATATTGTTGAGAATGTACCGTGTTGGTATAAAAGCTGTTTGGTCCGGGCTAATTATCTCTGCCAAGAGAGGTTGGAGACGTTTTTGAAGTGCTTTGGCCAGAATTTTGTAAGCCACATTGAGAAGACTAATAGGTCTCCAGTTGCTGATGTCATCTCTTGGCCCGCCTTTGTGAAGTAGGGCAATAGTACCCCGGTTCATGCCTCTGGGAAGCAAACCACGCAGAATGGATTGATGGATCATGGCGTTGAATTCATCTCCAATCAAATACCAATATTTTTGGTAGAATTCTGTAATAAATCCATCAGGCCTAGGGCTTTTGTGGGGAGCCATATCATCCAAGGCAAGTTTAAGTTCTAGTGATGATAGGGGACATGATAGCAACACTTTGGACTCTTGGGGAACTTCGTCAAAAAGAAGACACAGAAATTCCTCCATGGCGTTGTCAATGTTCGGAGATGATGGAGAGGCTGTATAAAATTGACCATAAAAGTCTGTACATACCTGCCTCAAGCCTGCTGGGTCCTCAATGAGTTGTCATTGGCTATTGTGAAGCCTAGAAATGGTGGATGAGGCGGGTTTTTCTCGAACGGCTTTAAAAAATTCTGTAGATATCATATCCCCTCGAATCTTCCACCTAATTCGAGCTCTGATGCGTTGGCATGCAACTTTCTTGGTCTCCACGTCTTGCAAGTGGAGTCTCATCAAGCCTTGGCGTTTCTGGATCTCAGGATCATCGGGATGATCTTGGAGATTAGTTGTAGACGATGAATATCGTTGCCTAGCATCCGCCTCCTTAGCTCTAAATTCTTGGGCTTTCCAATGGCTATAAGAACGATAAGCCTTGAAAATTAATTTGAGCTTGGTAAAGAAAGGGGAGGTGGGAGGGGCGCCATACCATGCCTTCTCAATGTTTTGCTTAGCCGCATCTAGCCATTGGTCACTCATCTTCCACCTTGAAGGTTTGTTTGGAGAATTGTGGAACTCAAGTGTAGCTGAGATAGGAAAGTGATCCGACCAGGCACTGTCACTACGGATCTTATACTCCATGAGTTTGCGATTAGAGGACCCAACTCTATTTTTGAAAATATAGAAGCGGTCCAGGCGAGCCAAGATCCGGCTACCATCACCTCTAAAGTTGTCCCAAGAGTATGGAAGGCTACCTGGTAATCTCACATTGTCTTCTATATGGAGGTGGCGCTTAAGATTAGAAAATATTGCTCACTCCGAGATCAGGATGATCCTCCCACATGGATTAGTTTTGTCTTGTCTAGACTCCACCATATTAAAGTCTCTTCCTAATATCCATCAACATCCGGATGGTAGGTCACAAATCATAGCTTCCCATAGATGGCAACGGGAGAGAGAATTGTTAGGAACGCAGATATTGGCGATATCCACATTGCCCCCAGGAAGACCTTGTAGAACAACCCATTGGGCTCAATTCTCAAGAATGGTTCCATGTGCGGTAGCCATATGGGCAAGTTTAGGTCCTATAAGGGTAATAATACCTCCTTTGCCTACTCCCGAGCCAGCTGGGTCATTATTGTATCTCACACTTGCTCTTGCAGACCATGAAGAAGCTTGGTGCCAAAGTAATTTACCTAGATTTTGAGAATCTTGGTTTTGGAGTTTATGTTCTTGTATAAGAACAATGTCAAGATGAGGAATTGAGTAAAGATAATTCCTAAGCATAGGTATTAAGGATTTATCATTTAATCCCCTAACATTGAATGAAAGAAGTCGTACAGTCATAGATAAAAAATGGGATGAGGGTCATTACGCGGTATCCTCAACGCGGGTGATGCTTGGGCCAGCACAATATCCCCAACAGTTGTATCTAGTCGGAGTCTGGTTGATAGGAGGCGTGCTAGGTGAGGAAGAAGAGATGGCTCTTGTAGTTGCTCTTGCGCTACGGACTGAGTAAGTCTGCCCAGCCGCTGGAGGAGATACGGTTTTGCTTTCCACTGATGGCATACCCTTTTGCGTAGGATGATCTTGACTAGGTCTAATCCGGTCCGCTATCAAGCGTTGGATTGCACGAAAAGCACGTTCATTATCACGAGCTTTGGCCCTATTGAGTTGAGAAGTTGGGTGAGGTCAGATCAAGCCCAAGGTTTGAGCTTAATGCAGCTCCACCTACATCTGAGAGCCAAACGAATAGCATGGGGTTGAAGATGAGCTGGGTGTG
This sequence comes from Antitrichia curtipendula, assembly GCA_951230915.1. Lineage (NCBI taxonomy): Eukaryota > Viridiplantae > Streptophyta > Bryopsida > Hypnales > Leucodontaceae > Antitrichia > Antitrichia curtipendula. Next base: position 7,294,087 of record OX579635.1, read on the forward strand.
AGGAATTAGGGCTCCTAGGACCAGGCCGAATTGGTGAGAATTGTTTGCTCTGGGCGTCCTCAAAAGCCTCCTCTTCATGTAAAGAAAGCCCAAAATCCTCAACAAGGCTGGGATCATAGAAAGCCTCTTGGCGTTGCTCCTCATCAGACCTATCATCCAACCCATCAAAGAACAAAAATCTCCTACCTTGGTTTGTATCGATCCCCAGGAGCTCTAGAGTAATATTAGCCGGTTCCAATAAAATTGGAGTAGTCCTTGGAGGAGCAGCTGCATTGACTGGAACCTCTGTGTTTGAGATTTTGGAGACACCATTGGGGATTCCTAGAATACCGGAGCGGGTTGGATGAGCAAGATGAGCATGTGTTGTGTCTTGATAAGATTGAATTTGGATGCCGCATCTAGATTCTGACAGAGGAGTGGTGGCTAGACTTGAGCTAGGTCCCTGACTTCTGTTGCTATGCCCTCTCGGTTGGTCCTCGAGCAACTCCGTTGGCTGGTGCTTGAAGTTGGAGACTTTCAAAGGCGATTGACCTGTGGATACAATGATTGCGGAGCTTAACTCCCCAGAGGTGTTGAGATTGATGACTTCGATTGTCTTCTTGGTGAAAGCCTTTGGAGAGATAGAAGTCGATTCAAGGACCTGATTGACCTTGACCAATGGAGATGGGTCGTTTTCTTCAGCTAGATGGAGCATATAATGCTCAATCTCTACTTCCAATTCCATATCAACATCACTGTCGCATGTAAGAGTATCTGTGACATTAGAGATATGGACAGGATTATCGGATGGGGCCAAGGGCGGTGGTAGAGGAAGCACCTTATCATCAAATGCCTTCTTGGCAGATTTTGCTGAAACTTGTTGCTGCGTGTGACTATTTGGATTTTGAGACAATTGCAGCGGGTATCCTAGCAATTGCAAATGTTTTGTGCGACTGGAGGATGGAAGAGCAGCCGAATTAGTTTTTTCTATTGAAGAATGTTGGAGTTGCTGGGCAAGAGTCTTGTTAGAGGGTTCGTTGGTGAGCTCAATCTCCATGTCGGTGGGGTTGGACATCTCTTGAGGGCTGTCATGCAAATGATCCCTAGACGCTCGTTGAGGCTCCTTGGGGCCCAATCGAAGTTCCCCAGAACCCACGCGCCAATCGTTGGAGCCTAGTCTTTCCTCCCTGGAGCCCAAACGTCGATCGAATGAGCCCCATCGAAGCTCCCTGGAACCTAGGTGACGGTCCCTAGATTCCTATCTGCCCCTCACTGATTTGTAAAGTTGAGGATGCCGTTGTTCGAGGATCTACTTGTGGTGGTTTTGTTGGTGTTGATGTCGATCAACATTGGCAGATGTGAATGCATGTCGTGGATGTTGCCCGCTTGGGCTCTTCAACTTTTGCTGGCTTCTGGACTTCTTCTGGTAAGAGACAATTGTGTATCCGTCCTCCGTGGTAGATTTTGGTTGAGGAGAGATTGCTAGATCAGATCTGCCGCGATTGGGATGGCTGATCCTCTCCTGGTGGATGTTGGAGAGAGCCCTAGACTGCTGATTCGATGTCTTCAGGCAACGCAGCATCGAGGGAGTAGCAAGTAAGCCCTTGTTCGGGCAACTGGACTCGTCATGGAAGTTGTTTGAATGCCTGCTGCAGGCAGAGGCCGCAACCTCATATTCAATCGTAACTTCAGAAAATTGTCCTTCCACGTTAGCAACGGCCAGTGAGGAAATGTAGCCTTTTGTTGGATCGATTGAGACACAGAATCTCGGGTTTGCTGTGGAAAGGACACTACGATCTTCCTCTAGAATCGTCCCAACGACACTAGCTAGTATTTTTGCCTCATGCTGGTGGAATTCGAGAGGTAGATTTTTAAGGTGAATCCAGCAGGGAATTCCTAGTCCCGAAGGCTGGCTGGGGTTGAATGCTGGGATCCAACGTTGGAATGTAGCCGTGCCGTTGTTAAGGCGACAAGGCGACAATGCAAAGATTTGTCTCACCAAGTCTATAGATTCTAGTTTAAGAAAATGGAACCTTCCTCCAACATCGCGGTGTAATAAAATCCTAGCGCTAATCAAGGATTCCAGATCTCGAATCCATAGCTCATGACGGAATGAAGGGGGAAGGTCAATAGCAAACCTCACAATGATGACATGTTGCCTCAAATAAGCAGCTTCCCGTTTCAACGCCACTATGTTCAAATCCGACTCAGAAATGACCGCACAGTCTTGCACAAGGATTCCATTAGGGTTTCTGGAGAACCCTGCCGGCAGATCTGCATCTCGGGGGATTTGTTGATAACCCTGGGGTCTTGCTAGGTCAGATCCACTAAGTTCGGCCGCACCCACTTGACGTCTAGAACTTGGATCTGAGTTGGAGCGTATTCCATCGCCTGTCTGGAGCCGACCAAAAATTCCCTCAAGTAATCGTGCTCTGAGTAGTATGTTTTGACCACAAGGTTGTTGCAAAAATCACTTGTCCTTTTTTTTGTCCCTTTGGCCTTGGACAAGTAGTTTTTTGCTATGTCCATTTAAAATGAAATTTGAAAAGAAGGTACATGTGGTAGTTCCAGACATTGAGTAATTTTTTTCAATTTCTTAAAATTAGTTTACTATTTTTAAACTACCCCCAATTGGATGTCTACCTTGGCCATTTTGGATTTTTCTAGTACTATTTTCTATCCAAAAATGCAAATTTGAAGGTGAAAATTGGGATAAAAAAACTTCTACTAAAGTTACATAAGCCTATAAAGAGATTCTCTAAAAATAATAAAGTATCAACTTTCCACATGTGCTCAAAGTGCACTACTTTTGGCAAATGCAAAAGACACAATTTGTCTTTTCCAAAGATGGAAATTGTCAAGAAGGAGCACCTTCAAGTTAAAAAAAATGGACTTGTTATTTGGGATTTTTGAATTTTAAAACTATTTTCTTATGAATTTTATTTATCTATTTATCTATTTTCTTTGTATTTTCCATTGCTCTTTTTTGTGCATAACTTTTAGAGATAAATTTTTCTAAGTTTGAGTTTTGAGAGACATACTAATTTTAAATATTTATAAAGTATCCATATTTTATTTCATTTAAAAAAATTATTCTAAAAGATCCCAATCCTATAATATAAGGCCCATTTTAAGCCCCCCAAACGGTAGATGTTTCTTGCAACAACCCCAAAACTTTTTCATCATATGTAACTACTCCAATGCAAGGTCATGAGGCTATTCTATATCCTATTTTTTTTCATATTTTTCAACCATACCTTTTTTTTTTAAATTCCCGTAATTACATGTAATTTTGATATTGGATATTTTTTACTATTTTTAGCCATACAAAAAATGGATTTGAAAATTGAAAATTAGATAATCTACTTGGATCAAAAAGACCAATAATGCTCTAAAATAATAAAATCTTTTTCTTGCACGTATCCAAAGTGCATTTTTTTTAATCCTAGATTTTAATTATTGAGATTTGATTTGTCAATGAACTCTTGAAAGCAATTCTATAAGTTAGAAAATGGAAAATGTTTGTTAGTTGTATTGAATTTTTTTGCTGTTTTCTAAAAATACAAATATTAAAGTTCCTATTTTAAATATTTCCATAAGAAAATCTATGTATAATTTTTAAAGATGTTCTTTAGGCGTGAAGTTTTTGAAGTACATTAGTTTTAGTGTTATTCTAAATTTTGTTTCAAAAGCTCATAGTACCTTTGGTAATACTCCCATTTGTCACAAATTCAACATCTGTTTCTATCAATTGCTCAATTGCTATTTTAAAATGTATCCTAGGTGACACTTTTTCTTTCTTTTTCTTTTTAAATTCAAGCCAATTGAGTCATGATAGCAAAAATAAAGACTCAACTTGGATCCTACTTCTTGGGTGCCAAAACCTCCATAAAATGTTGCCCTTATAAACAATCTTTAGTGCACCAAGCAAAAGTGTGAACCGCAAATCCCAATGTTTAGCTCTCTTACATTCAAATCTTAAAATTTTAGTGGGACTGGGAACTTCGGAAGTAGTGAGACACGTCTTCTTAACCCTTAAAAGATATTGCAAATTTGAGGGGCATTTGAAAGTCAAACCTTCAACTTTCACACAATTCAAGATTTTAAATGCTTTCAAATTTAACAAAGAAGATGTGGCTTCAATAATTTATTTCACTTTCCACTTCTTTTTTTAAATTGTCAAAATCTTAGTTTTTGTGACACTTTGAACTGTTTGAAGGTAGCATCTTCAAAGATTAAAATACACCACTTTTGAACTTTTTCTATCAATTTTTTCTTGGTATGAATTCAAAGAATACACAAATTACACCATGATGTCTATCACTATTATCTTCCACTTTCTATAAAATTCATATTATTTTAAGCATTTTTGTAATTACTATATTTTTTACAAAGAAGTTTCAATTTTAACCCTCATATATTTAATAGGAAACACCCCTTCATGTATTCAATGAGAAAATGATCAAAATTTTGAAATGTGTATTTTAATATAGAAAACTAAAGAAGTTTCACCAAGTGGAAAATTGAGTAGTCCTTTAAGGGTTAAAGCGTTGCTTATAGTTTTTTTGAACTTCTATTGTATCACAACATCCCCTATAGTCCTTCAAATGGTTGCATGGAACGCCAATTTAAAGGTCTGACATGTTTTGCTAAGAAATGAGATCCCATGTCCCTTTCTATTAGGAAATCGTTCTTATAGGCCCCTTGAATTATGATGAGTATCACGCTATGTGGGCTTTCATTGGTGAACCCTTCAGAAGGAAATGACAAAGGCAAAATATTGTCATGATTGCATGTTGGCTCTCTTTCACTATAGAATTGATATTCTTGCTTTCATTAGTCTCCTTTTGTGGAACGAGGAATTGTAGCCTTCAACTACACTACATCCGTTCTCATGCATGCTTCCAACACCAATCAATTTGGAGTGTCACTTTTTGTTAGTTTGGAGGGCCCCAATTTAAAAGCCAATAAGGAGATGCTCTTATGCTCAACTTCATGATTTATAGCTTCCACGTTCAATGTTTTTAACTTTAATCACTTTTGCTCAATGCAATGTAATTTGAAGTCCATTGTGAAAGATTTGGATGCAGAAGGCCCAGTAATTTCTTTTTCTTTTTCTACCAGAGTTGTTCATGGTTCCCAAACTTTCAAAATAGGAATAGACTGAATAGAAATAAATTGAGTTTTCCAACATTTGGGAACAGACAGAGGGTGGGTAAATCAGGCCTTTTGGATATGTTCCAACAGGATCGCTCCATCCGTCCATGGTTATTATTGAGCTCAACATGACCTGGACAGATAAAGATGAGAATCTTTCCACCCAGAATTACAAAGCAATGGGCAGTGCAAACAGTTCAGTTTTGCTCCATTCACAGAAATTACGGCAAATCTATGACAGTCAGCCAGACACGGAGGAAAAAAGGGGTGCTGCCTGAGAGGCCGAAAACGCAGCCTATTTCCAGGAATTGGGCTCCCAAATAACAACCCAAAGTCTCGCATATTCAGGATGCTTATCTCAGTGTTTTTTGGGGTGGCCAATGAGGCCTCGAGTCCCATGCCTTGCAATTTCCATGATGACATTCATGCAAACATCCAAACTGGAAAGAAAAAAATGGGTCGAGTTTCCTCTTGTGGGATGGGATGGGATGGGATGGGATGGGATGGGATGGGATGGGATGGGATGGGATGGGATGGGATGGGATGGGATGGGATGGGAGGGTGGGAGAGTGAGCTCTTGGGGCTGCCAAGAGCCAACAAGCACCCACTATTTTTATAAATTACACGATATGGAAATTAAAAGCACTCAGTATTATTCGAACCATCCATTTCTACTTTTGGGGAGTTGGTGGGGCGTGATGTGGGCGAGAATGGAGGCCCTCCCAGGCTGCAGGGTCCAGTGATCACAGTGCTGCAAGAAGTTGGGAAAAAATCACACCCTCAATTGAGTATGGGCATGGGCACCCTTACCAAGAGTTGTATGTAACGCCACCTTTCAATTTGGGTACTTGAGAGAAGGAAGCCTGAGTTTTGAAGAAGGTTCAACAATTCCAGTCTCCAAGTTGGAATGGCAAGAGTGCCCAACACCAAAACTCATTAGAATGGATTTTTTTTTATTCATATTTTGAAGAATTGGTATTAAAAAAAAGTGAAAATGCAAAACTTTGGTTTATATTTGAGTAGATGGGCTTTATTCCCTAAAAGACAATTTGGTATTAGTTTCTATGCCATTTGGTCTTTTTCGAAAATGTAGCATACATATTTTAAAATGTGCATGTAACTTAGGTGAATTCACGACAAAGACATATATAAATACCATTCAGAATACATTTGATGGCACTAGCAACTACTTGCCACCTATTGATTACTAAAACAACAACTAGTTTTTGTTTTGGGCAATATCTTTAGTGGCGTTGCCAATCGAAAAGGGAGGCTATTATGTGAGCTTAGAATTGTGAGCCCATGAGTCTAGAAGGTTATACACTTACATTATAGGTGTCTATATTATATAAATCTTGCATGGTTATAGTAACTATATAATAAATACCTATATTATAAATGTTTATGATATAGCACCTTCAATAGTTTTAGGATATCTACTTATACATATGCTCAAGTTTCACGTGCTCACACACTAGTATCATTGTCAATCATGTTCTTTGCTTCTAGAAGGAATGGCAATCCCTTTAGAATCAAAGAACAAGTTGGCAATGCCATTAGGGGCTCCCCTCCAAACTGACAACAACCTTAACATCATGCTCCTTTATATGCAAAATGAATCAATATATTTCACATAGACAAGCAACACCACATCTATGAAAGTCAAGGATGCATTTATTATTACAAAAGAAATTACATCTACTCATTGCATAGCAAAACCTCCACAATAGAAAGCCAATACATCCCCCCAAATGCATCTAAAGTACCTACAAAAACTTTGAAGATGTGCTTTGAAAGTCCCACAAAGGCTCAAATTGTCTAGTTTGGGCTTTTAGGGGGTGTAGGTGCAACATACTAAAATCCATGGTCTATGAATGTGTCTAGGTATCATGACTTTTCTTTGCTATCCTAACTTCATTTACACGTAATCACAAAAAAATAAGAAAAATAATACAACTCTCTATCTATATTGACACAATCTTGGTTGTCTACAACAAGATTGTACCATGGAAAAACCTCAGTTTGCAAGACAAATGAATCCGACTATTTGGAAGTCAGATAAGGGATGAGAGTGCAACTAATGCACTAATTTGTTGTAGAAAAACCAAAGTTCCATTATCCTTAATTGTGACACTAATATAGTAAACACATCGTGTGGAGCAAAATTAGTGACTATTCAATTGCACTTAAGAAGATTCCAATTTCAATGATAAGCAAAACAACTTTTTCTCCAATAGTCACCCACTCCCCAAGGTGTACATGCTTGCCTCTACATCAGAGATGCACAATACATGATATATACTTAAGATAATTGTCAACTTCCATTAGAAACAAAGACCTCTATAAATCGTAGGATGCAAAACAAATATGAATCACCATCAAATTAAGCTCCTTCACCTACATTGTGAACAATTATAGAACAACAAAATCCTAGATTACAATAGAATAAATGCAAATATACACATATACGAGCTCAAACTACAAATCTAAACAAGAACAATCTTTTGCACCACTATAGGGTTAGTGTAATCCTTGGTGTAATCCTAAGCCGCTCTTGTGGAACACACTATGTTGTCAATAAAACAAAAAACAAGAAAACTTGAGATACTTCCTTCACTAATAAGGTAAACCAGCCTATGACAGGCCAAGTGCCTAATACAGACATCTATAAGATGACCCATTACAGTTTTCCATCAATATGTGCCAGGTTTTTTCCAATTAATGTAAGCAAAACTTTATCAGGTAGGTTGATGGCTGAAATCAATGTTTTGTATGATGGTGATGGAGATGTTAGAGACTGTTTTAGGAACTCGTCCCTTTCTAGTGTAATTCATTACATGAACTAACTTTTTTTATTCCTTTATGTCATGTCCATGTTAGAAAATATTTCAACCATGTTAGGAAATATTGTAACTGCATTGGGTGGTTTGATGACCACCATGGGTATAGTTTTTGATGGTTGTGGGATAGTCTACAGACTGTTTTGAGCCATTTGGCCAATTCACTTCAAAAATCTGTAACAAATTCATACTTTGTCAAAAAAATAAAATTTCAATTGTTCTACCAATTTTTCATGTTTGCCTTTATATGAAAAAAAAAATTCAAAATTTCAAATATGTCAACAAGGCAAACCAGGCAATCTGCCTGTCATAGGTTGGTTTACCTTATTGAGTGAAAAAAATGTGAAATTACCACAATTATTAAAAAGAAGTCAAATTCAATGTGTGGTCAAATCCATTTTTTAGAGCAGGTGAAATTTTGCCACCTAAAGAAACACTACCACATGTCTCCAAGAGTTGACACCACAAATCTTCAATGGGTTTATAGGTTTAGAAAAGCTTTTATTACACTTGCCTTGAGCCTCATAGCCCAACTTGTGGTGACCAAGATTTTTAATTTTTTTAATTTCATTTAATATGAATTTCCAAAGTGGCAATATACAATGTTACAGTGATACTTCAAAGTTCAACATTCATCTACATTTTCAATAAAAATATCACATGTCCATAATTTTGTTTTCATCTACAATCTGGTGATTTCATCAAGGATTTTTATGACAAAAAGCCTCATAGTTTGTTGCCATTTCTAAAGCAAAATTATTTCCTTCTAAAGTAACAGGTCCAAAAATTGCCCACCTAAAAGCTGAAACTTAATTTTGGAAAGGCGAAACTTCTTGAAATATTTTTCAGTAATTATTTCTTTGAAAGAGAAGTGGATTTGGCATCTAACCTAAGTCGTTTGGAGCTTTTTGAAATTAGTTATGAAATTTTGAAGTTGAACTGGCACATGGCTCCAAAATCATCCATCCCTGAAATGTACACTGTTTGTACATCAATGAAGGCTATGAAAAAACAACATGTACAAATCATGTACATTTTCCAAGTGGGTGGTTCTTAATGCCCGAACTATTCTCGAGCCTTCTACCTTAATCCCAAAAGGACCCTGAGGATAGAATGTGTCCTTGACCAATTTTTGAAGTTAAATAAAACCTTACCAAACTACTATTTTTTGTAATTTATATTTTTGATAAATTATTTTTGAAGTTTAATTTTAGCTACAAAAATCTGATTTTGAAAATGATTGATTATGATTTTTCTATTCAAGATTTTGTGCACGGGTGTCCATTGCAATCATGACTTTTGTAGTGTTGAGGGCTCTTGGGAATGAGCCTCAAATACACTAGATCTTGGAGAAAAAATCACATTAGAAATTCATCCAAAAAAATTGTAGAGTAGATTTTGAGAAGTCATAAATTGATTGGGGTTATGCATGTTAGGCCCTTCAACCTCATATTTTTTTGGTGACCAACTTTCTAGATTTGACATGTGAAAAGAGGATTGAAAGACTTCAAATCACTTTCACAGTTTTAACACCCTCATGATCAAACATTATAATCTTTCAATCTGTAAGAGATATTGTTGTGTTTTCTTTTCTAATGTGATGTCTAACATGTCTAGTTTGATTCTATACGGTTACAATTCAAAAAAAATTGATACAACTTATCAAAATGTTGGCTTTTAATTCAATTTAGAACAAATTCCTAGAAGCTCAAGAATTTCCAGGGTCATTTTGGGGTTAATGCAATCTGACACTGCAATGCAAAAAAAAAAGAGAGCCTGTGGTGGCCATGCTCTAGGAAGGATTGTGCATGCAAATTTACTACTAACTTATTGCCTATCATGGCTTGAACAGTGGTGGGACTTGCATCAAAAACTATCATCAGTAAGGTATGCCTTTGGCATAATTCATGAAGCTTTACATGCAGAGGCGTAACATAACATAGCATGACGGACTCCACAAGTATTTCCAAACCCTTATCTAAAACTCACCCAAAAATGACTTCCCACACACTGTGTATGACTCATCAGCAGTCAGGCAGCCCTGTAACGCAGGCACGCGGAAGGAACTTCAATACTCCCAAACTTTGCAGCTGTCCAAGCGAGAAGCAAGTACAGTGTGGCCCGAGGGCTACGTAGAGGCAACTAATTAATTGGGCCATCTGTCTACTTTATAACTTATAAGTCCATTCTATTCAATCAAACTGTAGTCGGTAAACTGAGTCGGCTACGATATCAGCTCAATTGTTGAGGAGGGGGAGGGAGTGACATCATTGATGGCTACGGAGACGTCGTCACTTGTTGGTCATCCCACTTTTCAAGGTAATAACTTTTTAGTTGTTTCATTGCTTGAGAGATCTGTATTTGATAAGACATATGTACGTTACCCAACAAGTTGTTGATAGCTACTGGCTACATGTTCAAGGACTCAAGACATGTTCACACGTTGCTGTGTATTGGTAAAAAAACAAAAACAAAACAAATTTATTTGATTCTGTTTTGCAGACTTTTTTGAATTGTACTTTGTAACTTTTGAGCCATTTTCCAATGAAAGGTTGACCCCTTTTTTTTTACAAATGAACGACACACTGAACACTTAACCCCTAACTGCCCAAGGGACCAGATTTTGGTGTTTCAAAAACTTTGTACTTAAGTAAAACCCAACCAAATTGCTATGTTTAGTAGTTTATATTTTTGGAGAACTCTTTTTGAAGTCTAGTTTTAGGATCAAAAAGTCAATCTTAAAAAATGAAGAATTATGATTTTTCTATTCAAGATTTTGTACACAGATACCCATTGCAATCTTGACTTCCCGTAATGTTGAAAATGAGCCTCAAACACACTAGATCTTGGAGAAAAAATCCTATTAGAAATTCACTTAAAAAAGTTGTAGAATAGATTTTCTTAAACTGTAAATTGATTGGGGATGTGCATACTAGGCCTTATGAACTCATATTTTTTTAGTGACCAACTTTTTAGTGTTGACATGCAAAAAGAGAATTGAAAATTTTTCATAGTTTTAACGCCCTCGTAATCAAACATTATAATCTTTCAATCAGTAAGTGATAGTGTTATGTTTTCTTTTTCTATGTGATCTCTAACTATCTACTTTGAATTTGTATGGTTACAATTCTAAAGAAATTGGTACAACTTATGAAAATGTTCATTTTTTGTTCAATTTAGAGCAAATTTTAAGAAGCTCCAAACAGGCCTTGGACATTGACGGGTTAATAGAAATAGAAAGAATGGAAAAAAAATTAATTTAGGAATTACATTGATGTTTATTTTTGTAGTTTTTTCTTCAAGTGGAGAAAATTCTGTATAGCATTACAGTTTTAAAAAAAAGGGTTTACTTGATTTATTCGTGTATTTGAGTTATTTTGCATGATTTAAGATATTCATTACTTATTTTTGATGTTTCAAGCACTTCCCACAATTCAATTTCTTCTTTATGCCCTAAACACTGCAAAGTCCATATTTAGGATGATGATTAAAGTGCTTCAAGGCATTGTTTAGTACTAATAATTTTTTATTTATCCAAATACATGATATAAGTTTTATGATATGGCTAATCTCATGAAATTAAGGTAAATGGCACATTTGTACAAAGATATATGCAAAAGTAACAAAATAATGTGCAAAAATTCAAGCATTAACCCTAGAAGGATGGACCCATACCACTGATTTCAACCCTCACAGTCCATTACTCGGTTTGGTGCCATTTTGCAACGACTGTGACATTCAAGTGGTCTGGGTAAACTCTTAGAAAACTCTGCAAAGCATCCTCATAGATCAGTTGCTCATGCGTGTGCACTCCCCCATAAGCTAACAATGCACGAAACACGATCTCTTCGACAGTAAGGAAATTGTTTTAGGGTTCGGAGACCATTTTAGGGTTTAGAGCGTGCACAGCATGCATCACCGTCACGAACCGGCGAAATAACCGCAGCCACCGAAACGAGCCGCTTAATTCATTAAAGACCTAGAGCAATCATCCAGAGGAAAGAGGACGATCGAATGTATGCATCAAAGTGAACCACGAGTCCACCGAAACGGAGCCCAGGCTTTCTGTAGAGCACAAACAATTCAGTTTCAGTTCAGCCTTGAAACAAGGTAGCCATGGAATCGACTACCTCGACGATAAGAAAGCTGAACTAACTTGGCAACGTCACAATAGGTTCAGTCGACGAGAGGAGATTGACAACTGTCTGCGTCAAAGTGAACCACGAGTTCATAGAAGATTAGAAACTCAGGCTTTCTGTAGAGCAGCGGATTGTTCTCAGTCCAACCTGAACACAAGGTAGTGAGAGGGCTAACTAGCTCGTTGATACAATGAAGCAGGACTAGATACGGAATACAAGAGCGGATATTGTAAACAAACGCACACACGAAAAGCATGTTCACATAGACACAACCCTTCCTGCTAAGGAAGACAGGAAGTGAAGAAACACGATCCTGCGCAACGAGGATCGAGACGGACGGCGAACAAGAAGTCGCTCCTGAAGAGGGAGTTCAGAGAAGACACAACTGCGTTGCCAGAAGAGGAACTTTAGCTTTATGGTGATATTAGGGTTTGGAGGCCGAAGCAGCCGCTGTTCCCGAATAATCGCCTAGCCCTAATTCTGTATTAGCTCTCTGACAATGCATTCAATCCTCGCTAGTGACGCTGCTTCGGGGAACAAATGAACTCCTATTAGCACGCTCACGCACATTTCACAACTCGACTTTAATCACGACATAGGATGAGGAATGTGCAAGAAATGTGCAATTAGAATGTCGTTTGAGAGGGCTGAGTATAGTGGTTTTCGGACTGTTTGGAATGAGATGCATTTGATGAAGATTTTCAATAAGATTGGTGACATGCAGATGATAGTCAGTGTTCATTTGTTAAACTTGTTTCTCATCTTCTCGCTTGATAAAGGCACAATTAAATTGATTTGTTGTCAGTTTCACCTTATTCAAGTGAACATTGGTTGGTCCTCTCTGTATAACATGATACGGTAATCTGCAAAGGAATTCTCAAAGATTTTCTGTTGGTGGTTGACCCGATTGTCAATCGGTGTCCATTCCTCAAGGTCTGAAAAGCCATCGGCACAGTAAATCTGATTTGACCTCAATCTCTTGTCTCATAGGGGTCATGGGGGTCCGCTCTGATGAGAGGCAAGATACACTTTGTCCTAGGCAATGGGATTTTTTTTCGGCCAATAGAGAACTGTCGAGGACGTTTATGTTGGACCGACCAGTCACTGTGCGTTCAAAACTGTGCCAATTTCGGCCTGGAATTGTATGACGCAAGCGGCAATGTAGTGATTTTGGTTTGAGCGGCCATGATGTCAGAGTTTCGGCAGGCCGCAGGGGAAAGCGAGGGGAATGTGGATTCCAACAAGTACTGCCACACCGCGGATGTCAGGATCCACTTAACAAGCGTAGGAACGGTTCAGGCTCAACACTGTGGTCGAATGATTCGGAAGATCGTGGATAGTCTACTGGGAATGATTGGTGTGCTTTTTTTTTCGTCTCCCCGTGCAGCAAGCCGGACGTTGCGCACGCTTAGGGAGATTGGGAAAGTGCTTGAAAAGCAATACATCGTTGGTGTCTACCGCAAGAGGAGCCTCGCATCCCGGAGCAGGACTTCGGGAACTTCCAGGAGCAGGATCACAAGCAAGCGGTTAAGGATACTCGTGAGCGCTTTGGCCGATTCTTCTACCGATTCCCCGAAGGCGAGTCCGTGGCCGATGTCTTCGATTGCGTCACCAGCCTGCGGTTCTGTACCTCCAATACATCGCATTTCCTCTGCTGCAAGTCGCTTTTCTTAGGGTTTGAAGATTAAGTGAAGGGTGCTGAATTTTGTGACAATCGCTCAGTAATATTCTTGGAAACAGCTCCTAACTCCTTGGATCCATGTCCTAAATAGGATATCCCAGAACTTGCGGTTATCTTTTATATTTTTCATACCTCTTCCTATAATCTAAGTAGTCTAAGAATTTCAGAGAACAAGCTTCTGAAATCAATCACTTCAATGCCAATAGTTCTTCTGAATTGTCACTTGTAACCAAGTAGAGGTAGCACATTGCCACAAGTTATTCTCAATCACACTAATTAAATTCATATCATATCATGATTTTTCCAATATACTCTCAAATGAATAGAATGATAGGTGCTATCATAGAACAACTTGGTAATGCTAAGGTACACATAACCAAAACTCGTAACACCAAATGTGCCCTAAATGTAGTGTCAATGTCACACATTGAGGGGATTTAAGTATGTGGGAGTACACTTCATATGTTTCCATGGGCAAGTCCTTTCCAACAATGTAAGTCTTATTAGAGAATTTATGACTCAACATCAAGTTGACCACAAAAGCACATGATGTAGACTTGCTAATCATCTCTCACCAGTTTTGTTTTTTTCATTTTCCATGAAGTGGCGAAGTGGTGATATTAAATGTTATGGTGGTGCTCCAAGTTTCAACATTCATCCATGTATTGGATAGAAAATGTGATACTATGTATCTATAATTCTATTTTCATTCACAATGTGGCGATTTCATCCAAGATTTTTCTTGAGCTTGAAGTTTTTTTGCAATTTCATCCAAAATTTTACTAAAAATTTCCTATAGACTTGGTGCTAGGTCAAAAAATTTGGTGCAGTTTTGCACCAAATAGCCAGAAAAAAAACACTATCTCTCATGGCTTGCCTTCGCAACACTTCTAATGGCATGCAACATGTAAGTTCTAAGCTCTAAACCCTAAATGTAATGTAAATGATATGAAGTGTACTACCAATAAGGTGCGGGATTAGCGAGCTCTTTTGAGTTGGTTTAGGTAGGTCACTTGTTTAGAGGTGTACTACCAACAAAGGGTATTGTTTTTGATAGTTTTTTTCCAACATCATTTTCAACACTAAAGTGTCAAATAAATAGATGTCATAAAGTTCATAATACTTTATTCAGCATTAAAGTGTAAAAAAAAAAAAAATCTTGACAATTTTTTGACACTTTATTATCAAAAAATTGTCAAAAATATCCTCCTTTATTGATAGTAGAGGTTTGGATGAACTTGTTAGGAGAGGCTTAAATTGAATTTTTTTATCTATGGTAAATAATAATTTCAACGTTTTGTTATAATAGGGGCCAAAGGTATGGATTGGTCCTCCCTTCCCTACCATTGAAGTTGGATCACTTGTTTAATCTACTCATGCAAATTCTATACTAACTTCCAACCAATTGCAAGTTTTGTAGTATGCAAAAGTAAAAAGAATCTTCACCATTTACAATGCCACTACTTTAGTGGCAAAGTATAAGAGAGGAACTCCAACCATTTTTAGATGGTTGATGTATATAAAAAGTCTTCTCATCTTCAATGTACAACTTCTAAAGAATCAAAAGCTTATCCATGGTTTTACTCATCTTGTGAGAAAATTTTGAAAAGTCATGGCTTCTCCATACAATATCCAATTACAACATACGACAATACATCTAATTTGATATATGCTATTAATTTGAGAAAATCAATAGTTCTATAAAATAATACATATGAATCTTTAAAAAAAGGAAACAACTTAGGCCTATACTACAAAACTCTGTTCTAATAATAAAAACCATCCCAAAACAACTAAAAACCATGGGAAATGAATTCTCTACCCTTAGATTCTTTGATGTTTTTTAGACTCTTAAAAACTTGAATATACCCAAGCTCTTGACCATACACCTAATTCCACATATCCTTAGATTCTTCGATGTTGTTTAGACTCTAACAACTTAGGTCCAGTTTATATTTGAGGCCGGATTGAAGGCTGGCCGGAACTCTCTAAGTTTGGACCAATAGAATCTCTCAATTTTGCCAAATCCGGCCAAAGGGCTTTATACTTGGGGCCGGATGGAACCATCACTCATCCTATGTGTTGGCTTAGGTGGCATGGTTTTGGTGCCAAACCATCCACCCCCAAAGGAGCAATCGGGACGAGGTTTTGGGTGGCCCGAACTCTCATCTTGGGCCGGATGGAGCCCCTCTGTTGGATCCTACAAATCTCCACCGTTGATGAAGACAAATTTATTTTTATTTTTATTTTCTTAAATGTATTCCATACGATGAACAAAGCCAATGGTCCATAATGCATCTAATCATCTACAAATCTAAGATTGGTAGAAATCTAGGATTGATTACAAATCTAGGATTGATTACAAATCTAGGATTGATTACAAATCTAAGATTGATTACAAATCTAAGATTGGTAGAAATCTAGGATTGATTACAAATCTAAGATTGGTAGAAAGATTATGATTGTGCAATCCAATTTTTGTGCAGAGTTTCTTGTCCCCATCCTTTCAAAGACACTTTTTACCTTTCCAATGTCTGGCAGTCTAGCCAACTTGCTATGTGGCCCTGACAAGAGCCACTGCAGGACACTTTCTCCCTGATGCACAAACCCCTTTCGCCATGCTTGACCTCGGAAACAACGCCATAGGAGAAAGAGACAACACAAAACCTAACCAACGACAAGACCGGCAACTCGAATGCGACGGTGTGTTCACTCATTTTCAATAGAAGATGACACACAAAAGTCTTCAATATATCCAGTTATGTACAACCTTCTGTAAACCCCTGGAATTGTCACAAAATACGGTTGAGAACGTCATGATCCACTATCCATACCAGTTCTCGAAACGCATCCACGCCTATACACTCAGTAGGCTACATTCTTTTCGACACAGGCTGGCTGGTGCAACATATAATTAACTAATCTATGAAATTGCAGGGCAACTGGCTACCAACTCGGGAAAAATTGAGTTTCACACAGCTGTGAGTGGAAGCACAGAAGCAGCCTAAATCTCCTCTGGAGTGAGTCCACGGATACCTAAACACCGCGATATTTTCGACATAATTCTGAAACCTGCACCACTTTCTGATGAGGATTCAGAAGCCCACCAAGACCACGTGATTTGATGCAGCTTCTGAAATGCCCCACCTGGTGAAGAGTGGTACAGTGCAAACGGCCTCCTCAGTTGCCACCAAGGCCATGGTTATTCAAATCCTCAACAATAGACTGTACTGAGGATCTGTTCGAAGTGATATCTGAAGCTCCAGACCCTTGTAACGATGCAGGAAACTCGAACTGATCAGCTACCCCAACGCTGCTTGCAAGGTAGAACACCATGGACCCCACGACCGGTGTATTAGGAAGAACTTCCTCAGGCAGAGCAGGACAACATCGTGGTAGGAACTCAGGCTTGTCACGAAACTTTGAATGCAGTGCAAAAACTCCTCGACAGAAGATGAATCTGCAGAGGTCAAAGCCAAATATGAGATTCAGTTGCTTCGAAACCAACACATAATTTCTTGCACGATGGGCTCTGCATGCACTCCAATTGGTTACTGGGTGCCCACACTACCGAAGTAGTGTCAATTAGCAAATTGGTCTTAATTCCTGCTAACTACAGCCTCCATTCTATTTAGTGTTACCGTATCCAAGATTAAATGTCCTACCAAAACAGCGAGCCATAGAAAAAATACACTATTTTATCAAAAATAGTGAACTTGATGTCACCCTGAGACCATTGACAGAGAAACTATTGAGATAACAGTCACTCTCAATTAACAATGACCAGCAGGAGATAAAAAAGCTAACTAAAGAGTGTTCCAATCTTATTCTCTAAGAGATACATTAATAAATGGTGTTTGAATTAGCATTACACCTACAAAATAGTGTACGATCACTAAATAGAACAAATGGTGTGGTTGGCAAAGGATTCCCATTAATTTCCATTAGATAACTTAACTCCCCAATTTCAAAGAAGTAGAATGAAGTCCATTCACACTTAGTGTTAAGAATGACCTCAACAAGGGTAATAGGGTTGAATTTAGGTGCTACTTTGGACTAGGCTCACAATGTTAACACCAAATGTGAAGGGACCTTAACTGTGCCCATCCCAATGATTCGAAGTACCAACACAACGACCAAGTAGCAGTATTCAGCAAACTGAAAAGTCTAGTTCCCCGTTAGTTACGTTGCACATACAAGACTACTAAACTTCCAGCTATCTAAGGCACCAACTCCTGTAACTAATTGGTGCTACTTGGTTGGTGCGTATGGGGCCGAAGAAAGCAACAGAAAGGAACTGTAGTCCAGTCTAGAATGCAACAAGCCCGCACAATGAGGTAGGAAAGGGAGGAGGGAAACTGCACCTTAGTACAAGCTGACGAAGAAACGGATCATATAATACACGGGCCCAGATGTGGCTGATAGTAGTTGAAGATGCAAGGATGTTTCCCAGGTCTGCAAGTAGTGTTGAGAAGAACTTCTCTGTATGTTCAAGTTGGCCCTGCTCATGCATTTAAAGTTTCGTTACAAAATGCAGCTTTTCTATTGCACGGAAGTCAACCATCGAAAGCTTCGCAAATCTGAACTCTGGCAAGAATGTCAGAAAAGACTCCAAAGCTTATGACAATGCAGAGGATAAACTAGGACCTCAAGAGGGAAACCACCTATTTGAAACTTAGAATGCAGGGCAATATGAGAATATGAGCAGTTTAGTTCCCAAGTGGCTGCTTCCATATTTGTACGAATTGAAATACATTGTACAAATGGTTTACAAAAACTTCAAGGACGGTAATGATATTCACCAATAGAAAGAAGAAATCATATCAGACGTTTTTGGAAAATAGAAATATATCCCTGAAAGTTCCTATAATCGACTATTAGCTTCCAAATTAAACTTTCTGTTCTTACTTTGGGCAAAAAGGGATTAGATTAACAAACCAATACAAATAAGACATACCTTCTGCAAGTTTGAAACTGAGATTCCAACAACTCGACAAAATGCTAGAAACGGGGCAGTAAGGAAAAATGTGAACACGTTGCCACAGCTGTTGGGATATGATACAGAAGCTGGGACTCCTACGCCTTTATCATCAGGCTGCACACTAGGTGACAACAGCAGAACTGCTGGTTCTCCTCTCTCGTTCCCACTGAGGCTCTGCAAGCAACAACTCCAGGTCAAATGGTTATCATGCAGTAAAACCCTATTCTGAAACACACACTTAGTAAGAACGACAAATCCTCTATGCTAATGCAGGACTGGTAATGCACTTAGCAACTCCAACGAACTCTTATGAAATGTTTTCAGACTCTTGCACAAAATGCTGCTTAACGCTTAAGCTCATGTTTACTCAGAAACTCTTAGGGAAATCGCACTTAACTGCAATTGCATTAGTAAAATCACAAAAGCAGGCTTATCATCCAGATACAATGTACAGGCATTCTAAAAAAGGCTTTATGACATCAGTCAATTTACCTCAAAGACCGAACTGTTGTCACTGTCAACCACAATGAACAAAGGTCGCCGCGTAAAAGGAAGAATGTCACTCGGATAGAGGAAGTTGTCACCTGTGTAAGGCATAAATGAAGGCAAGAAGTCAGAACTGATTCAAGACAAGAAATTGGAAGAGACCTATGTGCACAATCCTATCTAAAAAAGAGTATTGTGGTCACTTTTTCTTTGTATATTCTCAAAAAGAACAGACACCACCTTTCAAAAAATGAAAAAAGAAAATCCACTACCTGGACTGCGCCTTGACCCCAGCCAAAGCCCAGGGGAGGAGCTACCAGCTGACTCCAATGATGATATTCGATCCCCAAAGACCCCTTTCCTCGGACTATCTGCCGGAGTACTTGCTGTGGACGCGTCACTATGATCCACATCCGTCCCCTCGGTACCAGCAGGCTTCATATAAGATTGAATGTGACTGATTGTCAACTGGTTCAAGCTTAGCGTTGGAGTAAGAGAAACGATCTTATTTCCAGCTGGCATATCCATCGTCAAGTTTGCTGAAGATGCGTGAGAAGACGCCAACCGTGCTGACTTGCCTACATTAGAAAGCATAGGTTACAACCCCAACGATAGACATGCAACATACACCAAGAAATCAAAACAGGTAAAATAATAAGTACCTGATGCAGCTACATAAAGCAATATACAAGAATTAGCGGGCACCTCTTCACACACTGTAGCCAACACCTGGAATGAGGCACATGTTAGGGATAAATCAGAACCGCAATCACATAATATTCGAAAAGAGATCTCTGATTCAGCAATGGTCGGGTTCAATAGCCAAAATCTAGTACCAAAATTGAGAAAAGAAGCACAAAGTCGAGTTCACTCACTAGAAGCAAGTGCTGAACTGATGGGCGATACAAGATGTACTTGTGGGGATTGGGAGGCAGGCTTGGATCCGGTATTTCCTCCACAACTCCAACATGCCCTGATGCACTCATCTTATTGCTGGGTTCACCAACTCGTGTGCGATATAGAGAACCACTTGGCTCCCACTCTAGAGCTTGCAGCATTCGGAATGTATCCAAAGATAGCTCACTGAACTTGACCTGAAAGCAAACAGAATTTCATAGATATGAATACTCCATACTCATCCAATTTATGACGTAGTGTAAGGCATAATAAAAAAGAGTCAGCCAGAGACAAGACTACTAACCTCACTGTGATAGTAGCTAGCAAGAATAGCATCCTCCAGTCGCAGAGGCTTGGCACCTTCCAGCCTATCAACCATAGGAATTGATGAAGGGTGAGGATCCAGAAGCACACTGTATCTTAAAGGCCTGCTGATTTCACACGCAGCATCCGCTTTCATGAAGCGAATGATCTCTTGCACCACCACCTTCCACTCCCGTGCGTCGATGCCCTGTACCCACAAACATGTCTACATCCCTGAGAACACACATTTCGCTACACCTTCTCAAATATGTGTGATCCAAAGCCATAAAAAAAGTGTGCAGTATAAAAACGTGGTTCAGTTTTCACCCCTTAAAGAGATCAAGTATTCATAGTTTTACAATGACTATTTTGATTGATCGCATTGTGAAAGGTCAATAGTTCGAATGGGGTCAGGTTTAATATCAGTGAAGAACATTGCATTTGTTGATGAGAAATAAAATTAAGAAAGTCCATACAGGGACTATTAAAAATTGCTAAAAAATGAATTGGAGATTTGGAAAAAAAGAAGGATAGAAAGAATCTGCGAAAAACAACATGGCTTCATTGAACCTGGTAAGCGCGGCCGAATTCCTCAACAAGGAGACGAAGCTGGCGAACCAGTAGGTGCACCATCTCCCGCCGGTTGAGGAGTAAGCAAATCACAATGAACCGTGCGCAATAGCGAAGCTGTTTGTTGGCCAACGGAGCATCCTTGTCATTGTCTTTAAAGTAGTCCCGGGTCAAGATGGCTTCGTAGAAAATGAAAGACTCGGACAGAAACTTGGCATCGCTCGTGCGGAGATAATAGTTGTAGTACAACTGGCCAATCCGAGAAGCGATTTCGCCGATTTCCCATCGTTTCAAGCCAACCTCCACCAGTTGATGACGATGCTCCTGCTGGAACTTCCACAGCTTGGAATACACCTGGTGCATGTCGAAACAGGTTCGTCAAAAGGAACTGAATTGTACACTAGAAACTGAGGCTTGTCAGAACTGTGATACTTCTAGGTTCTATCAAAGTCAGAGATGGTTCCATGGGATAGCAATACGCATGGTTCAAGGGTAGTCTAGGCACAGGATTGGAATCTAACTACTACAAATTCATACAATTTCAACATTTCATAACTGATTCATATGGGATCCACGTAATACATATTTTAGTGCGTTGGAATCCTCTCCAAAATGGGGACAGCTTGGATGCATGTCCAAAACAGGTTCATCAGAAGGAACTAGATTCTGCATGAGACAATGTGGAACTCAATTTGCAGCCGGGATTTACCTGAAAGGCTTTGTGGAAATAGTAATCCCATTTGTTACGGCCGAACGGAGGAAAATCCCGCAGTCGAGCGAACTTGCTGTAAGCCTTGTCGACCAACGCTCGATATTCCTCACTAGGAGAATGAACCACAGGTCCCATCCCGTTTCTCAACACTCATGTCACAGTTTTACTGCCATGCCCACCACCACATGTCATTCCCACACAATCCGGAGAGTTTTTTTCCAAAATCCAAAAATCAAGAGACCAATTCAATTGTGTTCATGAACCCATTTCAGAAATCTGTCGCCCCATGCCATTTCATACATGCACATACCTCCCTCAAGAACATCGCAGCTCGCCTCGCCTCATCCAATCATCGCAGAACTAGCTCATGCAACAATCAAACCTTCAAAAGCACAGGAAAAATCAGCCCCGAAAGTTTTAAAAACATATGTTGGAATAAAGAAAAGTGAGATGCTTGACTCAGGATGCGATGCCCATTAGTGACTTGGCTTTCGGCTGAAACCCAACCCAATCCAACCCACAAAATGCAAATTCAACCAACAAGAAACAGAACCAAACTTCAAAACCGCGATTAGAAGGAGCAGTACCCGTGACCTAGACCACAATCAAAAGCGCAGCATCCCCTTGAGCTCCATAAAACTCCGCAATCTCGTCAATAAACCCCAACGCACAAACCAAAACTCCTCCAAACTTCTTCAAACTCCACCAAACTCCACCAAACCTTAAAACATCATCAGAAATTTGCAAACCTTCACCCAAAGCCTCCGAATTTCAAACCAGAGACAGAGCTAAAACGAGACGCAGCCCGTTGATCTAGCTCTTCACCAACGCCAAACGCGAGCTCGCATTCCCCGCTCCTTGCCAAAGTGGGAATTCGCCAACCCCAGGAGATGATGAGATCACACGCAGCGTGTGGAGTAATCGAAAACGATCAAGTTTTATAGTTTCCGCTGGCTATGGCGGATGGGGAATTAAGCTTAGAGCAGCTTGCGATAAGGTCGACGCTTGTGCTTCGTCTTCTTCTTCTACTAACTTACTTCTTCGACTGACGACAGTGATGTCGATGATGCGATTGAGGCGGAAAGGCGGATATGCGCAATGGCCGCCTGGCTCGTAACGAACTGCCGCTGCCCAGCCAGAGGTCAAGTAATCGTAGCACTAATCAGGTTTAATTAGCTTAATTCAGGGGGGAATAATTTTGATTACGGTATATAGTGTGGGTGGAGCCATGATTACAGGGGGTAAGTTAGGGAAGTTGGTAATTTCAGGGTTTGCTCTGGATGCGGCAACCATGCCGTAAGCGTTTGGTGTTAAAGGATTTTAAATTTGATTTGGACAGTGTTGGACAGCTGGCGATGGTAGGGGCTCATTTTGAAATGTTGAGGGTGATATAATAAGTTTCTTTGTTTGGTCCGTTGGGCTGGTTTGTTAGGGTATTCCAAAGAGGATTTTGGAGCACCCACACCAACCTGGCTCTAATTACACAGTCCTTGAAAATCTTGAAAAATACTTCTTTGTGTGGATATTTGATTGGACAACACATGCAACTATAGTTCTAAACACTCAAAATTCAAGTTCTAAACACTTGTAACAAGGAAAGCATTTGTCCCACTCACATTGTGTCATTAGATAGAGTTGAGTGTACGAGAAGACGGGGAAATACCCCCCATAGTGTTTCTCTTGTAAAAATGAGATTTTGAGGTGACGCTGTTGTTGTACTGTGATGTGAGAGTCTAAACCCTGGGAACAATAGTAAAGTGGCATGCAATTCCAAGGCAGTCAATTGTGGTGTTGATAGTTGTTGAGGTGGCACTATTGTTGTATTATGATGTGAGAGCCTAAACCCTGGGAACAACAGTAAAGTGACATGCGATTCCAAGGAAGTCAATTATGATTGTGATAGATGTTGAGGTGGCACTATTATTGAATTATGATACAAGAGCCTAAACCTTGGAACAACAGTAAAGTGACATGTGACTCCAAGGAAGTCAAAATTATGATGGTGATAGTCTTCTGTACTTTAGTATTGGATCTCAAATCAGAGCAAACTCTTGATTCACATTGGCTTCATAGGAAGTTAGAATTCTCTTTCTTCATCATTTTCTTGAGATTGGTTAGTTGGATTGGTTTGGGTTAATTCTAACTATAGTTTGGAATAAACCCACCTACTTTGTAATACTCTTTGTGATTGTATGTATACATTCCTTGTATATCCTCAAATTCTCTACTTTGTGTGTATGTATGATTCGACAACATAGAGAACTCAAGTTTTGAATACTTGTGCAAGAAATTGATTTGTCTTACATAAGCTATGTTACCAAAGAGGTTGAGTGTATGAAGAGATGGGAAGACAAAAGTAAAATTTTTTCATTAAAAAGCAAGCATAACATTGTTAACCACTTGATTCCCCTCTTCCCAACCAAAGGTATAATTTTCTCCTAGATACGTGGAGGGAGAGTCTAGTTATAATCACAAAGAGGAGATTGGTTGTACTAACATGAACTATTGTACAAATTTAATTACAAAGATGAGTTGGCCCATCCCTACCACTCAAAGTCAAAAGCATAGCAAGTGGATTTGGAGGGAGCAAAAGGCCCCTCCAATGTTGATTAACAATGTTATGAGATGTTGAGATGGTACTATTGTTGTACTATAATATAAGGGTTTAACCCCTAAAGGTTTTTGACTATGTTTTCACCAAAATCGCTCCAAAACTGCCATTTCTAATACTAGTGCCAAATTTTAGAAAAAAACATGTTTGGACACTTATAACCGTAGGGTCTTGTAGTAAACTTGTTTAAAAAGATGTGGAAAAAATTTCAGAATTTTCCACCATGTGGATTGCAAGATAATAGCGTTTGAATTGACAAAAATCCTTTTTTTGTCCCTGCAAAAAAACGGGGAGCTGCCCTTCACAAGGTCACATTTGTATGAAAAAATGTCCAAAATGGTGGTTACTCTTTGGATTTATTCTTCAAGGCAAGTTGGCTACATGCTTGAAAAATTTCAGATCATTTGGAATTGTAAAACATATAGGAAAAAAATAGTAAGTAGGAAGAGGTAGAGAATGATTCAAAACACTAAATTGTCAAGAATTTATTTATGAAACTGAAAAATGTCAATCCCAATGATTATAATGTTGTAATAAACAATCTACACCCAATGTTTTTATTTTTTTTCAAAAATATTGAAAATCGAGTTAAATAAAGGACTTCAAAGTTTATTTTAGAGTAGAGATTCCATAACTACCCTCAACCTAAGAATCCTCATAACTTTTGACTCATTGATCGGAATGGAATGATTCAAAGCCTCCCACGTACATATAAATCTAAAGAACCAATTTCAAATTTTAATTTTTTTTAAAAGTGATTTTTAAAGAAGCTTTTTTTGCTGCCCGGGCTGCCTGCCGAGCAATGAAAATGACATATCATGCAATAACTTTTTAACCATGTAGTCAAAAGTTATGAAAATTGTTGGGCCTTAAAGCTACTCCTTGGGAAAATGTTCTGTGAAAATTTGAAAGAAAACAAATAAAAACTCCGCTTGTAGTGAGCTACCCCCAAAAGCTATGTTCTCAAAAACGCATGTTCAGGGCTTTAGGGGTTAAAACTTGTGAGTAGTAGTAAAGTAGTAGAAGACTCTTAAGATTTCAAATTCTAATGGCAATCTTTTTTAATTTTAAACAAGGTTAGTTCATTAGAGGGTTTTGACAAAAGTAGGTTAATTCCTAAACGACCATTGTCCCTTTGAGGGACAAATTAGATTTTGCATAGGTACCTATAGTATCAATTTTTGTCATGATTTCTTTTTTTTAAGATAGAAAACTGATTATCTTCATATATATATATATATATATTGCAATTGGTGCCCGAGAACAAAAGTTATGCCTAGATAAGCTCAAAACAGGGGAGACTAGGCAAAAAAAAAATTTTAAATAAAATTATTTTTAATTTTTTCCTCATAGATTATCTTTTTTGTACATGGGAAGATTTGATAAATTTCATTTGCATAAGTGATGTGAAGGTTATGGACAATCTTGTTTTTTGGGCACTCTATGCATCTTTTAGAAAAAATTATTTGTAGGATTCATTTTTGAATGCCATTTTTACAGTTTTTCAAGAAAAAACACTTCCACATGGTTTATTTTGCTTGCTAGAACAATCTCACCATAGGGATTAGTGCACTTTAATTCCATCTTAGAGATAGTAATAATTTAGATTTTCCTTTTATCTCATACCTACTTCTACTTAACAATTTTCTTAGGTATGAAAATGAATTTTTTTTGAATTTTTTTATTTTCTTAGACTCTCAACTCAATTCCCAACCATAAACATTTAAACCTCAAAACTTTGTAGTGCAAAAAATTTAAGTTAAGAAGGTTCAAAGTCAAATATTCTAATCCTGCAATGTAGAAAAAAACCTTGTTGTCTTCACTTTAAACACAGATTCCTTACAGTCTCAGAATGTGCAAAAAAACTTGTTTTCTTCACTTTAAATGTAGATTACTTGCAATCTGTACGGTCAAAAAATTTGAAAATTATTCTACACATTCTCATACTAGTTAAGTGTAAGATCATACGGTTAAATGTGGAAAAAAAAAAATTTTCGTTTTTTTTTGCTCTTTGCAATAGAAATGACAATTTTGAGTGTTTTTTGGTGAAAAAATGGCCTTGGTCCTTTCAAGGTTAATCAGGTTTTGATAAAAGTATGAAATGTCAAGCAAGCAGAGGATGGTTGTGAACATAGAAACACAAGTTGAATCAGACAGACTGAACGATGAGTGCTTGCTCTGAAAAGTGACAAAGCTGCAAAAACACAGCTGTACGAGTAATATAACACAGAACTAATGCAGTAAAAAAATTCAAAAAATTGGCATAGCCTTAGTGTGCATAATTAGGAATACTTCGTAATTAAGTATGGTAAGAATAACTCGAAGCCGTGATTCCTATTACTGGGGTTGGTCCGGTCATGCGCTAAATTATTACGGTGACCCAAAATTTAAGGCTCCAGACCAGGTCACCTTCATGCCGGCCCTCCTGTGCCAAGCAGCCACAGTACCATCAACTTGATCATGCATTGGGGTGTTGGACACTTTATTTAACCAAGACTAAGATACTAGACTTTATCTTTAGTCGTTCCTGTTACTATTCAATTATTCATTTTCAAAAAGAAGTTATCCACTTGTCCACAGACTCCATACAAATATTCACCACCAACCAATAAAAGTAGTCAAGACTAAAGTAGACCAGAAAGGTAACACTAATGAAACAAAATATTAGTGCGGCTTCTAAATCCTCAGAAGGAATTAGGAAGTAGTGCAGCACACAGGTTGCAAGGTTGCAACTTCTCTTTGCAATGAGATCATTACATAACAGTTCTATGTTCCAACACTACCCAAACTGAGAAAGCTATTTGTACACGCCAATAGGAAGCACTCCACACGTATTTTCAAACTTCTGATCTGCATTGTTGGGTCTTGAACTCAAGGCACTAAGCCACTATACAACAGACTAAGTAGTCTTCGAGCGTCCTCATCATTAATCTCCCTAATTCAATAACAGTGACAACAACTCCACAAGTAGCCCTATTGGTACATATATATAATAATAACATTTATCTTCCAAAAAAGTTAGGAATTGATAATTGACAGGTCCCATCACTGAAAGATCTCGCAATATTCAGTACCTCCATAGCCTGATTCAGTACTAGCTCTGCCAGCCTCCCAAGAGGCATAGGAATCTTGCAGCTAGCTCGTCCCTTTCTAGATCAAGGTGGGGCTGTGCAGATCAAGTGTAAGGAGAGTAGTAAAGTGTGATTTCAAGCCAGGGCCATCTCGATCAAGAGGAAGTGTGCACCCGCATCCTTGTCAGCCTTGAGCTGCAGTGGAAGATCCTCACTCGCCTTTGCTTGGATCTGCACCACCAAACAGATAGGCATGATCAATGGGAAATGGCGAAGGTGCAAGCAACGGCTGGTACTGCAGCGGATGGCTACCCTCGACTTTGATATATGACTCAATTTCGTGCATGACGTGCATAAATATTCAAAGTTAGCCACACCCCTACCCGTCACAATCTACACATGTATTGTACTCCTGTTTTCAGTCGCATGGGTCCGTCAGTACGGTATGTTAGCGGAGCCTATTATCCCAGCATTTGGAATTTACAAAAACGGGGTTCATAAAGACTTTTTTTTCCAATTGTGTTTATTTCCTCGTCAGCACATGCCATGTTCTTCACTAATTTTCATAATATATGTTCAATGTTCATTTGAATTTTAAGAGTTTCCACAATATGATTAATCGAAATGGTCATTTCAAAACCAGGAATCCTTCAGCGGTTAAGTATTGTTAGCGTGAGTGGATAGTTCCAAACAATTACAATTTGTGTTGGAAGACAAGTATACCTCCACGGCATCTCGAGTGTTGAGATTCACTAAGTCACTGATGGACAGTTTGCCCTCGATGCACACCAAATACGCTTGGCGCCCTTTGGAGAGCACAAACTGCTGGTCCACACCCGCGTCAGCTTCGGAGACGTAAATGTTGCAGTCCTGGTGGATGGGGATGACACCCTGGCCTAGATCTTTCTCCCCCTCGTATCGGTTGAAATCCGTCAACACGTGCTGTAGCGTGTTGTGACGGTCTTCTTTCCTGGAAGGACACCATCCCAACCATGGAATCTAAATATAATTCAACTTAACGTGGTCACTCGACTGAACAGTGTTTCCGCAGTACTGAAAAAGAATCGATAATTCTATGTGCTTCTTACTAATCTCTTCATACAACTACTCAAAAGACTGTACAAATAGCTACTCACTTGAATACACGCGAACCGTAGTTTGGTTTGAGACCATGTCTCTCCGGCTTGATCCAGATTTGTAAGAACCGCAACCTGAGCCAAAGTCAACATGGTAAAATCAGATGTTTATTCTCATTGAGCGCGTTGGTACAAGGTGATTGATAATTCGTAGTTTCTGAGAATAATTGCAGTAACTATGCATTTCTAATCATGTAGACCTTCTTGACCTTACACCAAAAGGAAAAGAGGACCAGATTGAGCTTCGTGATTTATTGTGCTTTTTAGGTGAGTCCTATGAGGACTCTTATTTCAATTTTTATTTGAGGTTTTGGTCAAACTCATGCAATGTTCTTCACTGATTCTAGTGATATAAAATTTGGCCCTGTCTGAATTATATCTATCACAATATGATCAATCAAATTAGTCATTTTGAAACCTTGAAATCAAATGGTTGAAGTAAAGCAAAAAGGTGTGGCAGAGAATGAGCACATACAATTCATCATTGTTGTTCATCTCGGAATGCCGAATTCCTGTCCCGGCACTCATGTACTGAACCGCGCCACGCCCCAACGTCTCGGAAGTTCCAATGCTGCTCCACGAAATATGATTAGCATTAGTAGTAATCTAGTTCAAAATAAAGGAACAAATCAAACAGCGGTTATTCAGACGATTTCACCAAATAACATCACCGCACATGATTGAACATTGCCAGAACAATGGTTGCAGGCGAGGGCTAATTACGGAATACATTTAGAGGTTGCACAACCAGAAGCACTCCAGTCATCTTCTAGATTCCCAAATGAAATTATGAGTGTCCACTTCCAGTCAACACTAATAATAAAATTCCTCATGTAATAGAGCCCAACCCTTACAATGAAGGAACATCGGACTAAAAGGACT
Organism: Antitrichia curtipendula; assembly: GCA_951230915.1. Classification (NCBI taxonomy): domain Eukaryota; kingdom Viridiplantae; phylum Streptophyta; class Bryopsida; order Hypnales; family Leucodontaceae; genus Antitrichia; species Antitrichia curtipendula. The sequence goes on from OX579635.1 coordinate 7,323,532, forward strand.
CACCTGTCTTTGTGCGTCAAGCTCCCATTGATAACATAGGTGAAGATTTCCATGTCACGGTGGGAATGAGTACCAAATCCTGCTTTAGGCTGTCCAACACCAGTGCAATTTAGTCAACTGATATACATATTACTCTCACCACTCAAACTCGAAGCTATGGCGAGTTCATCTGAATCATATGAGTGCTGCTCAGGAGACAATCAGTGCGTGTTCTATGGAAAAATGTACCAGAAATGTACATTTCAGGGGGTGAACGTCCCCCCACAACATCACAATTAAGGAAACTCCATACTCTAACACATAAGTTAATCACAGTCAAAACCATTCCTCGCACAACCATACCTTGACAAGATCGTCATTGAGAACACGCAAGGCTCCGAATTCTGCGTTCTCTGGATTATAATACTCAGCGAAACTACACACAAAAAGACGAACGCTCATCAAAACTCAGGAGTATTCAAATTTCAGCCCTGCTCTGTAAATTGCTCACACATACCAAACTGTCTCCAACATACCATCCCTCACAAAACCGAAGCTACAAACGGCAGTGTATTCATTGATTTCATTCTTGCCAGGCTTGGAGCTGGTGCCATGACATCTCAACAATAAAGTCATGGCCATAAACCAGACTGCATACTAAGCCTAAGCCACCAAGAATACGAGGTTCACCTGAAATGAAAGCGGCTCTCCAGCCACCATGTGGGGGTGGAAACGTAGAGGCTACTCGCAGGAATGGGCTTCATCGTCCTACAAAGGCCCACAACCAAAACCGAACAAAAATTTCAAAAAAGAATTACTGCAAATAAAATTCGATCACCACTCAGCGCTAGAGTGTCCGAATCCACAATCCACAATCTTCACAAATTAGTGTAAGAGTTACTATCACCAATTCATAACCCAAGAACAAATGCAAACAAGAAGTAACCCTTCATGAGTTATACAATTGGGAGGGAGGGCTACTCGAAAGAATGCACACACACACATACATATTGTCAGTCGAGGACCCTGCCCACGGAAACGACGAGAAGCTGGTCTCCCTAGCAGCCGACGCGCACACCAAACGCTTCGGAAGGTTTACAATTCGCCTGGAACTCTGGAACCCACTTCGACCAGTCTGCAAGAACCGCAAAGAAGACGAATCCCAAACACTAAAATTCTCACCCAAGAGCGCAATTCGATTCGCAGCAGTGCGGAGAACGCTCGGTGGAAGCATCAGGACAGCGAGCAGAGGCTTTTATACTGAGCTTGAATGCGAGGCGCACTGTGCAAGTGAGGATCCATGGACTGCAATTTATACAAGTGAGCGAGCGAGAACGACAGATCTTCCAGCGGGGGTTCGCGGGCTGGCGGGCGCGCAATCAGAGCTTGGGTTTGGGAGGTGCTAGCGAAGCTGCCAAGAGGCGAACAGTTCCCTTCCCCGAGAGTAAGGGATGGCCATGCCACCAAAGGCGATGACAATTGGAAGAGCTTGAGGACTCTTCGCGTCTGTAGCGAATTTTTTACTTGCAATTTTGGATGTGCGCGCCGCATTTGTTGGAGGTTTTGGAGCTTTTCTGGAGGATGTGTGAATGGGGAGATGTGGGGAAGAAGGGTGCCGAAGGCCGGTACGGCGTCCATTTTTGTGGGCGATTCTAGGTTTTCCACTACAACTGATTTCTGTTTTGTCACCTGGGCTTGTTATCAAATTTGCACATAAGAAAGGGATCTGGGAGTACTAAGAATGGTCATGATTCCAAGTCAAAGATGCTTGGTGTGAAGATTTATGGGGACTAGGATGCTTAGCTTGGACTATCATTGTACGCCAACGGGGTACTAAGGTGAGTACATTGCATGTGCTATGAATTTTTGTCTAGAAGCATTGGTGACAAAGGATGAAATTTGGTAGCTTCATGTTTGCAATTCTACCCTAGTAATGACATTGGAATTGGAAGGGATTACTCTATCTTTCCGTTGATCAATGGGCTTGTGAAATTTAAGAAATTCAAACTTGATAGAAAGAAGGTGTCAAGGTGCATGCTATTTCTTGAAAATTGTGTCATTGTTCTTGTTTGTCTTGCTAATTTGAAATCCATCATGATTTATCTTATTATAATTCAAAGGACATTAGATACAATGTAGAATGCTTGAAGATATTAAATCATCAAGGTTGTCCAATTTTGCCACAAATCTTAGCCATTGTAATTGTATACTAGAAGAAATTTGCCTTCTTAGAGATGTTTGAGTAAACAGCAAAGGATGTACTGTTGAACATAAACCTTGTCTAATGTAATGTCATCTAAAACCCATTAGATTTGACGCCATAACACTACAACAAAAGCAGTGTTTTATGACTGCAAAATACGACTGCAATGAGTCGTAAAATCAAAAAATATGACTGGCCGCAGAAATTACTGTAGATGACTGCAATATGACTGACATGAGTCATTACCGACGAGTCGCTTTGGACATCAGTCATATTGGCAGTCATATTTTTTGGGGGGTATAATTATCCATAATTAGCCGTATTTTGCCAACAAAGCGTATATTTTGACTATCTTTGAGGGCTTGACTTTTTATTGAGTTGCCCGGGCAAACAAAAATAAATCTTACGTGGCATGTGACTCCATGTAGTCAATTTTTTTGGATGACGTGGAATATGACTGCGGTTTGTCATATTTTGGCTGACGTGGAATATGACTGCGGTTAGTCATATTTTGGCTGACGTGGAATATGACTGCGGTCAGTCATATTTTGGCTCATGTGGCATATGATTGCGGTCAGTCATATTTTGGCTCATGTGGCATATGACTGCGGTGAGTCATATTTTGGTTAATGTGGCATATGACTGCGGTCAGTCATATTTTGGTTAATGTGGCATATGACTTTGTACAGTCATATTTTTTGTAGATGTGGAATATGACTCTTGTTAGTCATATTTTTGAATGATGTGGAATATGACTCTTGTGTCATATTTTATTAATGTGAAATATGACTCTTATGAGTCATATTTTGGTTGATGTGGTACTTCATGTGGATGTCATTGGTAGTTTATGACTAATTGCAGTCATATATTGGAAAACACTCTATGTAGTTAAAAACGAATACGTATGATTTTAAAGATATACAAGAGATAATCATATTGGAAAGAAAGAATGTAAGAAGGAAAGCAACTCTCATCATTAACATTTATTAATCACCAATACAAAACATATATACTATAATGAATCATTCACAAAATTCAAAAAGGCCTATATTTCTTACAATAATGTGAAGATGGCTCTATTGGGTTGCAAGTAGCCTCCAATGACTTTGTTTCAACTTTTGGTGCCTGCATAAACAATTAAAGAAATGGGAGGTTAATTTTTAGTGAATGAAAAACAAAGCTCAACCTTCAAAAGCTTACAACAACACAAAATATGTAGCTCAAGTTTAGGGTAGGAAAAATAAGAATGATGATGGAGAAAACAAGAAGAAGAAATAGACAAGTACTAAGAGATAACAATAAGCAAGAGTTAAGATGCAACAAGAAACAAGAAGCAACAACTAAGACACAATAGGAAACAAGAAGCAACAACTAGGATACAACAAGAAACAAGAAACAACAACTAGGACACAACAAGAAACAAAAAACAACAACTAAGATACAACAAGAAACAAGAAGCAACAACTAAGACACAACAAGAAACAAGAGTTAAGATCCAACAAAAAGAAACAAGAAGTAAGAATTAAAAAACAACAAGAAGAAACAAAAAAAAGAACTAAGAAGAAGATAAAAGTTAAAATGGTAGAGAAAGAATGAGTTTATATGCAATAACAAGAAACAAGAAGCATGATTAGAACTAAGAAGCAACAAGAAAGAAGAAATAAGATGCAACAAAAGACAACATCTAAGAAACAACAAGTATGAGCTAAGAGACAATAAAAGACAAGGAAGAAGGGCCAAAAGAAGTGGCGGTTAGGGTTTCAAGATCCTAAAAAGTGGCGGCTAGGGTTTCAAAACCCTAAAAAAATGGTGGCTAGGGTTTCAAAACCCTAAAAAGTGACTACTAGGGTTTCAAAATCCTAAAAAAAGTGGCGTCTAGGATCTCAAAACCCTAAAAAAGTGGTGACTAGGTTTCAAAATCCTAAAAAATAGGTGAGTAGGATTTCAAAATCTTAAACAATGGTTTTTCTAATTTTTTTTTGAATTGCCCGTATTTTTCTTGGGTTGCCCAAAACAAAAAAATGTCACTACTATGGAAATATGACTGAAAATATGACTCAACGTTCCCCAAACATGTTCCCTATGTTCCCTATGAAGTATTTTGGTGTTTCTAATGGTCGTATAGTGTATATTTATGAAGTAGAAGGTCCAAAAATGATTGACAGTCATATTTTTCCTCAATGTGTTGGCCTTCAAGAATATGACTGCAACTAGTCATTAGTCATCCTCAGTCATATTTTTGCAGTCATAAAATATCCGTTTTCTTGTAGTGTAATGAACGGCTGAAATTTATTTTTTTAAATGTTATGATGTCTTATTGTTCAATGAAACAGAGGATGGCTGTAGTTGTTAGGAGCGGTCCAATATGTTGCATGTGTCTTCCAATTGTCTTCCATGTCAGTACTAAGTGCTCGGGCAATGCCTGAAACTAATTTCATGAAATGCCCAAACATGATTGTGCCAGACGACGTGGATGTTTCTTGACATGATGTGGGAATAGAATTGGTGGACGTGGATTCCAAAGAATCTAATGTGGCAGATATTGTCGTTACAAAGTGGTTAAGTAGGAACGGTTTATTTCAACGCCCATTCACATTGGAATTTGTTTCAAAAATATTTTGCAGGACGCTACTCTATTCCAAAAGCATTTTGATGACAATTAAATAGGAGGGCAAATGGTACCCGGGAATGTAATGAAATGTGTGTGTCAACATTGTGCAAGCAAGCTTGTTGTCTTAGACATTGTCATACGATTAGATCTCAATGACAAAAAAAAATTTGAAAACATTTCTAACAACACGTAGAGTTAGTGGTACACATGAAAAGGTGTTCACTTACACATGGCATTGATGAAGGGTCAATGGAATCTTAGAAGTCACACCAAATGTCTTCCTCAAAAAGTATATTAACAAAATCTTCGATTATTAATATGTGACAATACATGCAGTGTGCTTAGACGTTGATAGTGTTGTTTTTAGGAACTTAAAATTGGAAGACATGATGGTTCCACATGTTTGTATTGAAACGTCAATCAACATATAGAGCTTTCACTGGGAAGTATGTGCATGTCCAACAGAATGTGTGTTTTGACAAGACACTTTGAGAAACATGTGGAACTGGAGATTCTAACTAACATGAACGTTAATGACAGTGTCTATGTTGTGTTATTGTGCCAAATGCTTTTCAAATCCCTAAAACGCATGCACAGTCGAAGGTCTCTATAATGGACCTTTATTGAAAGCTTGAATCATGGTCACGGAATGCCAGCAACATCAGAGAATTAGAACCCGACGAATAAAAATGTGGTTCCACAGAATATGAGTTATGATATATGACACGCGGTACTACTAATGGAATTCTCTGTCACCACAATTGTTACCCTAAACTTGGTACATTTCCATGTGTAAAAAACATCAATGACCAATCATAACTTCATCCATGTTTACATACAATATGTTTGTAAATCAATCTAGAATTATACATTTGAGCATTGCATGCATTTTAGAAGATGTACACAATTTTTCATTATTATTGTTGGAAATAAAAATTGACATGAAGGTCTCTTGCTATGGCAATAGTGAGTAAGTCACAGTGCTAATGTGCAAATGGAAAATAGTTCTACTGAAACTGTACTAGAAATGTACATGCAACAGGCTTTCCAAATAGGCATGTCTCGCTTGTCCACTTGCCTTCAAGGTTGTGACATGGTTGCCTTGATGGACATGCTAAAAACTCTTCAATACATTGTTTGCAATGATAACAACATTCATTTGTAACTAGGCTACACATAATTTAAGGCCATTGCAACAATGAACTATTGTTGCAAATGAGTTCATTGGGCACTTCATCACGAAATAGATGGTTAATAAATGCATTTGTTGTAAGTCAAATTTGTTATGATGAGATGTATTCTACAATGAATCTTGAACACTTTGAAACGTCATTACAACATAGTCAAGAAAAGATACCTTCATCCACAATGTATCATTGCAAACAAGAGGATTGTTGTCCCAAGCATTTGTCATTTGCCTTGGCCTTCAACCAAGATGTGAAATGAAGCTGCCAAGATAAAAGAACATGAGGTATAGTATGTGTTTGGACTTCTATTCTGCGTTGCTTGCCCTCAAACCATCCACATTTGACGTTGGCATTATAGAATCATCTGTCCCAACACAGTGCAACATGTATTTTGACAGAGTTGTAATTTATAACTATTGTGGAGTTGGCTTCTCTGTGTTCATTTGTATCCATGCACCTTCATCATGTCTGCAAAACCAAACAAATCCAAATCAAGCTTACCTTGATAACCATATTTGCAATTTCTAATGAACTAAAAACTAAAAACATAATAATGAAAAATTCATGTATGCTTTAGTACAGTTTCAATAGTAACAAACCTCCAATATGCAACAAACTATTACAACATAATCAAACCAACAAAAGAACAGTGTAGGCAAATGAGATGGTCTAGTAATACCAAGCCAGATTCACACCAAAGACATACAACTACTAAGGTGCAACTGAAATTATAGCTATAGCCATAATTTTTTAATTCTAGCAATGTATTTTATATTAGGAATATACATCTTGGTCCCGTTGAGATCCATCTAAAGTGGTGGTTCTTCTTTGGATTCATTCTTCAAGGCAAGTTGGCTACATGCTTGAAAAATTTCAGATCATTTGGAATTGTAAAACATATAGGAAAAAATTAGGAAGTAGAAGGAGGTAGAAAATGATTCAAAAGACTAAATTGTTAAGAATTTAAATATGGAATTAAAAAATGACAATTCCAACGTTTGTAATGTTGTAATAAATAATTTACACCCAATGTTTTTTTTTTTCTTTTCATAAATATTGAAAATTGAGTTAAATAAAGGACTTCAAAGTTTATTTTAGAGTAGAGATTCCATAACTACTCTCAAACTAAAATTCCTCATAACTTTCATTTCATTAATCAAAATGAAATGATTCGAAGCTTCTAATGTATATATAAATCTAAAGAACCAATTTCAATTTTTATTTTTTTTTCAAAGTGATTTTTGAAGAAGTTTTTTCAGTTGCCCGGGCTACCCGCCGACCAATGAAAATGACATATCATGCAATAACTTTTTAACCACGTAGTCAAAAGTTATGAAAATTGTTGAGCCTTAAAGCTACTCCTTGAGCACATCTTGTGTGAAAATTTCAAAGAAAAAAAATAAAAATCCCGGTCATAGTGAGCTGCCTAAAATTACTATGTTGTCAAAAAACAGTGTTTGGTCCTTTAGGGTTAAAGAATGAATCCAAAGAGCAACCACCATTTTGGACATTTTTATATACAAATGTGACCTTGTAAAGTGCAGCTGCCCGGTTTTTTGTACAGACAAAAAAATTATTTTTGTCAATTCAAACACTAATATCTTGCAATCCACATGGTGAAAATTTCTGAAATTTTTTTCACATCTTTTCAAACCAGCATAATATTAGATCCTATGATTATATTTATCTAAAATTTATTATTTTTTAAATTTGAAACTTGTACTAAAAATGACAATTCGGGAGCGTTTTTGGTGAAAAATTAGTCTCTAACCTTTAGAAGTTAATAGTAAATATTCTATCTAGCCGAACGTTGGGATTTAAGGCCAATATTATGACAAATATATTAATGTCTTGATGTGATGAAGACAACCATGTAAATGACTAAGCATCTCGGGGGGGTCACTTAGAGTATCCATTAGAAACCTCATGCAAACAAAACTTTCGACCCCTTATATACATTTTTAATTTTAAATGAAATAAAATAAAAAATAAAAAATAAAAAAATAATATATATATATATATATATATATATATATAAATAGATTTTCTACTTTGAAAGTTTATGTTTTGAATTATTGATATTTTTATTTGTTAATAATAATTAGTTATAAATTTTTGAAGTAAAAAGATATATTGTAGAACTGAAAAATAACTTTCATACCCCTATATTATATAAAGAAAAATTGTCTAAAAAATGAACAAAACATTCCTAAAAATAACTCTCTATTGAAAGCTCATTTTGAGTTGAATATTGATTCAATGGTCATCTTAATGTGTTCTCTATAATTATTTGAGTTGAAAAATAATTATGCCATTTTAGTTCATTTTCAACCTCTTCTACAAATCATTTCATATTTTATTTGAGTTGGAAATTCTGGCAATAGAAACCTATAGTCATTATTAAACAATGCTCAAAATTTTAGGTTGAAATTATATTTTATTAGAAACCACTTGTTCGCACGTGGTTTGTTGTAATAGAACTAAGTGCACCCCTTGAGCTAAGCATTGCTAATGTGGCTTTTGATGTTCAACGTGGACATAGCCATTGATCCAAAATGGTTGACATGGCATGTGCCATCCAATGTGGCAAGAAGAAAACTAGTCATTGTTTATAAATTTGATGTTGTTTGTGAAACTCAATTTGGCTAATGTGACAAAAGGTGATAGATTGTCATTTTATGATTTAAATGTGTTTTTTGAATTAAATATTACTTGTTTCAAAAGTCATGTGCTGTTTATAAAATAGTTGTGTATTACTTTGAAGCCATTGATTCTATTTTGCAAGAATGAAAAAAGTTTTTTTCCACTTCAAACATTATAATCTTTCAATCCACGTGGTCAAATGGCTAAAAACATTTCCACAAATTGCCTTATTTGTTTAATACATTTTGTTTAATTGAAATTCAAAGACAAAAATTATTTATTTTGGACAATACATAAAAAGTTGTCAATTTAGACTTTTCTTCTTCCAAAACACCCTCTAACCTTTAGGCATTAATAACAAGTTCACCATTGAATACTTTAGAATCCCCACTAAAACTACCTCGTGAAGATCCCGTTTACTATAGGTGTGTTTAATACATTTGGCTTCAAAAGATTGAAGTTAAATGGACTACAAACTCCATCTTTGTATTGTACATTTTTTAGTTTGTTGAATCCACTAAGGAAACCTCCCTATAGAACTCTTGATACACTCCCAATAAACTCCCAATACAAATATTTTTGCCACTTGTAGTTAGTGTGTTACATTTACACTTAGTTTTTTGATGTATATATTACTGATACCATAGCACAATTTTAGTCAATTATCCTTCATCTTAGATTCTTTCTGTATTCATTTTATCATCCATATAAAAGTATTTTTCCACGTCTATACTCACCATACCCCCTATTTGCTAAAGCTAACTTATTAATAAAAACTCCTACTACGTGATGATTTAAAATAGCCTTATTTATATTTATTAGATTATGTAGAATTTTAAAGGTCCTATAATAGCTCTGCATATTATATAAAAATAATCCTTTTAAATTAAATAGATCCCATCTTTTAACCCCTAAAGAATCAAACATCATTTTTTGACAATATAGTAATTTTGGGCAGCTCACTACGACCGGGATTTTTATTTTTTTTCTTTGAAATTTTCATACAAGATGTGTTCAAGGAGTAGCTTTAAGGCTCAACAATTTTCATAATTTTTGACTATGTGGTTAAAAAGTTATTGCATGATATGTCATTTTCATTGGTCGGTCGGTAGCCCGAGCAACTGAAAAAACTTCTTCAAAAATCACTTCAAAAAAAAAAAAAATTGAAATTGGTTCTTTAGATTTATATATAAATTAGAAGCTTTGAATCATTCCATTTTGATTAATGAAATGAAAGTTATGAGGAGTTTTTGTTTGAACGTAGTTATAGAATTTTTACTCTAAGATAAACTTTGAAGTCCTTTATTTAACTCAGTTTTCAATATTTTTGAAAAAAAACAAAAACATTGAATGTAGATTGTTTATTACAACATTACAAACGTTGGAAGAGAATCATTCTCTACCTCCTACTTCTTAATTTTTTCCTATATGTTTTTTTTTTACATGCACCCCTCGTAAGGCCGAGCGAGGGGTCAATCCACCCCGATCTTGGAATGGACCCGAAGATAGTCAAATTACAAATCAGGGTGGTAATAGTCTTGTGTACCTTATTTCCGAAGTCAGTCATTTACATGCCTGATTAAGCCATTCTGGCAGCATGCATGAATTATCGTCAGCACTGACGAATTCGACGCGATATATCAGTGGATGACGCAGCCGCTGTCGTCTTTATCCCCAGAAATGTAACCACCGTTTCCCGACCGGTACCTCCGTCCAGTGGCCGGAACCGAAAGCACCGCCAAAGTAGGACAAGCAGTCCTGCGTCCAACGGACGAATCCATTGACTGCGGGTAACACATCTGGACTAACTTGTGGCTCCAGAAACTAGACCCCTTCCATCGTGGGATCTAGATGGATGACGAATCCATCCCGGCGGCTGGATGACGTCTGGCATCCCCGCCTCGATGACGGAGACTTCCTTCTGTCCGTCCGTCCGGCTGGGTGGTCCCACGAGCTTTAGTTTAGTTTGGCGTCTTGGTCGCGGTGGATTTGTACGTGTCTCTGGTCGCACCGATCCGATCGGGGCAGGCGAGGCTGCAACTGCTTGAATTGAATTGAAATCGAAGGCACTTGAATAACTTGTGCAATTCTTCATTGCATCAATTTCGCATTCAGTTTGATTCGTGAGGCTCCGAGGGAGTCGAGCGGAAGGGTTTGATTTTTGGATACCGTCGCAGTTGGCGTGAACGGGAGTCGCAGCTTCAAAGACAGCAACCATGGCGACTCTGGATGTGACGAGGGGGGAGATCGCGTTCTTGGTGATGTATCTGAACAAGGCGGAGACGCGCGACAAGATTTGCCGCGCCATCCAGTACGGGTCCAAGTTCATCAGCGCTGGCGAGCCGGGCGTGGCTTCGCAAGTGGACAAGACCACCAGCTTGGCTCGCAAGGTTTTCCGCCTCGCCAAGGTGCGTTCCCTGCGCACTGCGGGTTGAGTAAAACCCTAGGCTGAATTGCCGTGCAAGCGAAATTTGGTTGTCAATTCTTTTCTTTTGAGGCTAAGGTAAGTCTTTTAGGAATTGGTGTTCTTCGTGGAGTCCCTATGCCTCTCGAGTGATGATATTTAGGTCATCAGCTGCAGGTAGAGATGGAGAGATTTTGTATGTTCAGGTTTCCGAACTAGAATTGCCATTCGCTTGATAGGGCATCAAGTGATGATAAAGCAAATTTAAGCATGAATGAAGTTTGTAAGCTTGGAAAAAGTGATCACGTTTAGGGAAGAATTACATGGAAGATGAGTTCGTGACTGTATCAGGTTACGAAGCGACATTCTTCGTGCAAGTGGTTGCAATGTAGCGAGTGTAGAAGGTTTATGTGTAGGTTATAGATTCTTTTCCCTTTGGGCAAACTGCGTGCATGCCTTACCGCAAATAAGGCTAAGAAGCGACTGGATTGTGCACTCACCAGTATTTCGTCCTACTGGTGAGGGTGCAAAGTTAGTGAGAACAGAATCACTGTCCCAATTTCTTTTCTTCGTGGAAATATGTACAATACAGTAATATTTCAGCCTGCACTAAATTGAATTTATTACACAGAGTGCGACTTTGGTGTGTTAGTGTCACACGCACTAATAGGACAACTCGGTGTAGTTACAATCTGAAACGGTTGAGGTTGTGTCTCAGTATCGTGTGCTGTGGGCACTGATGCAGTGGTGTGTCTTGGGTGCCACTTTTGCAGACGTTGAACGAGTTGAATGCCCTACTTGCTCCAGCACCGAAAGCAACGCCGTTGCCGATTGTGTTATTGGGCAAGGCAAGTGTTGGTGACACTTACTTGATGTGTTTTCCTGATTCTAGTTAATGCTCGCCTGACGGTTTGTGAGCATATTTATTGAAAACCCCTTGACGGGTGTTTTTTTGCTTGATGGAATACGTATAAGGATCGTGTAACGATTAATGCGATGCAGATTTTTTCTTTACATCTAACATAGTTCTATGTTGTGGTATGGGAATCGGAGCAGGCAAAGAATGCACTGGTGGGAACCTTTTTGTTTCTGGATCAAATTGTGTGGGCCGGAAGAACCGGTATTTACAAGGTATGATGTGGTCTTGCTGCCGCAAAGCTCTAACCCTATCTTGGACCTGTGGCGTGGGTGCTTATGTTGTTACTTCATTGTGCAGGACACGGAACGGCTGAACCTCATCTCCAGAATTTCTCTCTTTTGTTGGATGGCGGGCTCTTGCTGCACAACTCTTGCTGAGGTCAGTGCTTGTGGAAGTAGACATGGTTCACTTTCATTCTTCACCATTTTAGTGTTGTCATTGTTGTTCACGAGGTGCAATCGTTCTGATACTTGTCCAATTTTCGTGTCCGTCTAGCATCGTGTTTGTGGCTGATTGTTCGTTCACTCAAGTATTTGAGGCTGAGCTGATTGCTATCACTTCACTTTGCAGATGTGTGACAAATGTTTAAACCCTTAGAGTGACATTGCAAGCCTCACAGGCATTTTGAGAGTCAAAACTTGAATTTCCACATGGTTCTTGATTTTAAATGCGTTTAAGCTTACCTTAGAAAATGTAGCTCCGATAATCTACTTTTTACTCCATTTGAATTATTTTCAAAATTGTTAAGATTGTATATTTTGTGACACTTTGAAGATAGCATCTTGAAAGCTCAAAATACACCATTTTTGGACTTTTTCTATTGAATTTCTCTTGGTGTGAGCTGAAGGACTACATCAATTACACCATGATGTTCATCACGAAAATTTTCATTTTTCTCAAACATTTCATACAATTCGAATCATTTTTGTAATTGCTATGATTTTTGCAAGGAAATTTCTTTAAAAACTCATATGAAATTCCATTTGATGTTTTTAATTATGAAAAAATGAGTTCAAATTTGAGACAAATAATACTACGTGTGCAAAATATCAAATTTTATTTTTGAAATGTGTGTTTTAATGTAGAAATGGAAGGAAGTTTGACCAGGCCTGGACATGAATTGTCCTTTAAAGGGTTTAAGGGAAATTGTGGATCCTAATTAAAGTAGAAACTTTTTGTGCCCAGGCTGCCGAGATCACTCGCTTGGGGACTGCCACAAAGCAAGTGTCGAGGGAGTTAAAACGGGCAAAGGGTACCGGCAGCATAGAGGAAACGAAGCTGGTAAGCTCAAGAGCTCCTCTCGCGTCCAGTGTGTCCAATTCGTCAGTTTGCGCCAGCCAATATGATCGGTGGTGCATGTTTTCAGAGCTTGTGACGGGCAATATTGGTTCAATGATCATGGTTTTGCTTTCACAAAATGTTCAGCTTCAGTATGCTTAGGCCCCTTTAAAATTGGCAATCTTGCACCTCTGTAGTCGACAGGGACCCAACAATTTGAAGTTTTTGCTTCTTGTGAGTTCTTCAGGGTGCAAAGGCTCCTGTCTACCTCCTCCTTCACTGAGTAACAAAATGCAGAAGTTTGCTGAGTGTAGTTGTCAGAATCGGTTTTAACATTGTCATTGACGAGACTGGGGCCTGCCTATCCCGCTCCTGGACTTTCAACAGGATGGGTTCTTGACTGAGGAGACTGTGTATACTGGTTTTGAAGTGCTGGGTTCTTGTGCTCAGAATACACGCCAGAGGAGTTCATTTCCGTAGCACTGAAGGGGACTGTTTTGATTGCTTTGTGCTTCGTTGTTGAGGAGTTGGCTTCTTTTGCAGAAGGAACAGCGGAAAGAGAATTTGAAGAAGTCAAGGTCGAGATCGTTGAACTTGATCAAGTCGGCCTTGGACATTCTGGTTGCTGCTGGTTTGCTTCAGCTTTCTCCTCGCACCGTGACACCGCGTGTCACTGGAGGCCTGGGTTTTGTCACTTCCGTGATTTCATGCTACCAGGTACGTTTCTGAGGCCGGAGCAGTATGTCTTGTCCGTGAATAGACGAGCAGGTCGGGCATAGGCTGCTTGAACTGATGGTCCTTCCAATCCTTTCTTTGCTTGAGCTGCTCCATCTGTCTGCCTCGTGTTTGCATGCCAAGCGGATTTGTCACGAAGGGTGCGATTTGTTTAGTTTTCAGAGATTGCAAGTATGAGTCTAGCTGTATGTGGTAGTCAGTTAATTTTCCGCGACTGTGGAGCATTACGGATCTGTGCAGTACTTTTGATTTTTGGAGTGACACGCATGGTTGGGATTTTATTGTGCCCAGTTGCTACCCCCTCCGGCAGCCAAGGCTAAGGGTGTCTGAGCACCGAGTGGAAGGACGAGTTGGTGCATGCGATACGTCGAAGGATGCCTTTCTCCATGTAATTATGGCTAGCCTCTTGTTGTTGTGTGAGCTTGGACGATTATTGGCTGTTGAGGTGTTAGACCACTCTCCGAAAGCCTCGTTTTCTTGCACCTGATCGAGTGTGGCTTCCACTCAAGATTTAGGGAAGCAATGTATATTTGGCACACTTGATTTGCTATTCACAAATGCACTCTTGGCACTGAATGGTGTTTGACTCCGAGTTGTGGTACAGAAGTCGTCTTGCTTACTGTTTGATAACATTTTAGAAACGTTAGAAATGTCCATTTCTAAATATATGTGATTTAGTTCTATTAATTTTTGGAGCACTAATTGAAGGAATTATGTTGAGGATTGACCCAAAACAAAAGTAGCATTTATATTTTTTTCATTTACATTCATGAATATTTTATTTACTTTAATGTATAATATAATTCGGGGTGTATATATAGTGATACGCATTAGTTTCAATGTACAGTAGAAGTATCACTTTAGCATTGTCATGTTTTCAGTTTACATATTCATTGTAAACCTTGTAATTATCATATTGGGGTAGAAAATTTCATATTATCAACTTGAAATTTATACTTATAAGCTTGTATATTTGCACAAGGTATTTATATTATTGAGTATTGAGCATTTTAGTGAAGTAGGAAATAGTGGAAATTGGTAAGCTATATAACTACAGCACAAAGATTAATTTTAGTTATGGAGTGCCAAATTTGCATAGAGATACCTCTAGAAGATCAACTTGTTGCAATTTCATGTGGTCATGTATTCTGTTGGTCATACCTATATAAGTGGTTCCAAGCCATCCAAAGCTATTTGTAGAACTATGTTGCAAAGTGGATACAATATCATTCTCCTTTATAGAGGAAGTGGCGTTGAAACAAATTCAAACAAGGACAATGAAGGCAATTGCTACCAAACTATTTTGAAAGAGGGCAATGACAATCTTTTGTGTGGCATCCACTTCAAATAACATCATTCCACCCCGCCCTACTCCACTATTGCCTTCTACTCCCTCCGTCCCAAAATGATCTTCTTGTTAGACAAAATGTTCCGGATTAAGACTAAAAATAACATTTTTAAAGCCTGTTTTGCACTACATATGGAGTTTGGTGTACTCCTATTGCCCTTGAAACTTTGAGTTTTGAAGCCCTCTTTAACCCCTAAAAGTCCAAGGGGTTTGGACAAAACACAAATGTGTTATAAAATATAAGTTCTACCACTTTTTTGAAGTTTGCATTAAAATAGATAATGTGAAGCACAAAAAGAAGAAAATATCCGTATGGTCAAAATTATAAAATTATTTTTAGATTCTCTTCAAATGAATTTTGAAGATATAACTTTAAAAATTCACCAAAAATACAATTTCTATCTTTAGCAATTGAATTTTTTTTTGATTGGTCAAAATTGTGGTTTCTATTGATTTGTGAAAAAATGCATAAGATTCAGTAATGAAAACACCAACACTTTCCCCAAATAGTAAGTTTTTCAACACTAGGCAATACTAGACTCTTTGTGCTATTTCTCTTATAGTTTTTGTTTGACCATAGCGATCTTAGTTTTGAATATAAATATTGAAAGACAATCCAATATTTTCTTAAAAAAAAAAAAAAAAAAATTTGAAAAAAGTTATTTTTTGCCCGAAAAATCTGCCCGAAGTCGGGCAGCGACCATAAAATGGTCGTTTGAGCGCTTAGGGGTTAAAGTGTAGTTTTGGATTATTGAAAAGTGAAATCTTTTGGGTATTTTCAAGGAGCACCAGTGGTTATTTAATTATTGAGTGTGAGGTTGTCATTTTGTAAGTAGTTAGTATAAGTCAAAGACCATATGTGGACCTATATTTTGCCTCCCAAAACCTTCATCTCCTTCAATTAGATAATATTCAAAGAGATGCAAAAAATAAAAACAAAAAGTGTTGATTGACTCCTTCAACCATTTTATTTGTCTTTTGATTAGTGATTGCATAGATGAAGGGGGAACTATCGTTTGGAATTGTTTTGTTAGTCCTAGAGAACAACCAAAAGTTAAATTTGACCAATTTGCAGCTCACAAAGTACAACAGGAAGATCATTTTGGGACAAAAAATGAAGGCCAATAGGAAGAACATTTTGGGACGGAGGGAGTACTATTTTGGAACAATTTCCTATTAAAAGTGTAATTTTGTATGCACTTGAGGAAATGAAGAAGGTGAACACACTTTTGAAAGGTGGAGCTAAGCACATCATCAATTTTCAAGAACTGCAACAAAATGAATTATTGTTGGTAGACATTATATCTTTGGAAGGAATACGGCAGTGTGAAAATGATTTTAAATTGCTTGTAGAGGCTAACAATAATATTAGTCATATTTTAAAAGGGAGTGTGCTAATAGATGAATTAATTGATCATATGAAAGAAGTCATGACTTCAATAATTTTATCAATTTCTGACTGGTGGAACATACCTAAAATGTCAATCCTTCCTCGTCAATTGTAGTGAAAGGTTGAACTGAGTTACATCTTGGAAAAATCTACATAAGCTTTATATTTTAAAAAAATATTACAGCCCTGATGCCACCATTATAAATGTGCACAATACTCAATCACTTAAAACATCAATACTTCTGACCTATTGTAATCTATAATTATATTTGTATGAATCACTGAATCTAAATGGGTAGCATGGAATGGGAGATATGTATAAATTTTGTGTATTCATTAGATTAATGTGGTCAATCACATGACATTTGAGAGTGGTTTTGTTTGTAAGGCAAGAATGAGCAAAAGAAATAGTTGTTATTTTAAATTTAACAGCATAAGAGCATATTGTGATTTATTGTGTGTTTAAAAATTCATAAATTTTTATGATACTTAATAAAAAATTTATTCTAAAATACATTACAATCCTCTTTCAATTGCATTACAAAAATCTGAGCCTTGGAAAGGGCCATTAGTTTCCCAATAATGAAGAAAGTTGGTTTTTGAAAACAGTGGAAGATAAAATTAATTTTTCTTCTTTCAGTGAATAGCAAAGACTACATGGCACAAGACAATTTTAACAAATACTTCTTAAACCCTTAAAAATGATTTAAAAATTTCTCTTAAATTAATCCAAAATAATAAAACTTTGGCAATTTGATGCGGCACTACTAGTGCCACATCAAATTATGATTATATAATTACTTTATATTCAAAAAAAAATATTATTTATTTATTATTTAATTAATTTTTACATTTTTAATTATTAAATAATCTGGCCAACACTATGCGTGTTCAGAACTTAGGTAACCTTTTCTTAACGGCCTCTTTGAGGCCTGAAATTTTTCCTAATGTCAATAAAGATCTAACTAAAATTGTTATCCAATAATAAAAAACTAAAATTAAAACCCTAGCATTCAATGGCAAGCTACAACTAGCGATTACAACCTTTGGAGGTGTAATGTAAATTTTGTCTGTTGAACAAAACCACAAGACAACTAGTATAAGGAAATATTTCTTTTAGGGTTTAGGATAAATAAGTCTATTGCATTGTGATTAAGGTCACTTATTTTGTATTTTGGATAGTTATCTAGTTCAATTTAAGTTTGTTTTGCGGAATAAATTTAAAAAAAACACTATAAGTCAAATTGGCACAATGCAATCCCAATGCTATTTATAATAAACACAATGTATGTGGTCCTAATCCTATATAGTGTTATTTCACTTGTATCAAAACCTTGTGTCAAATACTTGGGTTTGTATCAATTCATCATGCAAGATGTATGCACTACTGATGTAATTAATTGTGAAGTTCAATAACTTTTAGAAACAAAGTTCATTAATTAAATTCCTTTTTATATTTTTCCCATCTAGACAGCACTATCAACGTAATTAATTGTGAAGTTCATTAACTTTTAGAGACAAAGTTCATTAATTAAATTCTTTTTTATATTTTTCCCATCTAGACAATAATCCAATCACTAGCTATTTGCTAAATTAGGATTAAAAATAAATTAGTATTTACTATCCATTTGCACAATATGCATGGCATAAATGGTTTGAGTTCATTTCTTATTTGCTCAATTCCATGCTTGCCCCTTAGCTCCAAGTTAATTTGTCTTTAGCTTTGGTTGAATTTAGTTGGACATTAGGAAAAAATTTAGCCCTCTAAGAGGTTGTGAGTTTTCTTCACAGCCCCTTAGTAGAAATAAATTTAGAAAAGAGCTCCAAAAACACGACACCCACGTTGGACTGAGTGCCGGCACATAAGCACAAATAATTTCAACTTACCAAACTCTAGCTAAGACCGTGGGGCTTGCAAACTCTACCTATGACCGTTCTATTTGCATCTTCACTTGTCTACTCACTGCAACCAAATTAACTTGCCCAAACCCCAGGTACACTAACGAATTGCTAAAGGTCATGAGCTTGCAATTAGTCTGGTTTATATAAACCTTAAACACTGCGGACACAACTTCTACAAGTCTAACATAAAAACATGACA
>OX579635.1:9495303-9527832 GCA_951230915.1 Antitrichia curtipendula
GAGGAGCAAAAAAAGTGGGCTATTGAGGTTGAACATAAATATGGTGACAAGCAAAGATTGTAAATATTATAAACAATAAATCATAAATAATGCTTTTGAATGATTAAGTGATCAATGTAGTCTTCATTATGGGCCTTTATATAAATTTAAATGATGAAAGTGATACACCTGTTTGAATTTTATAGCTATGCTTTTAAATTAAAAAAATCTTGGGCATTGAATATTTAAAACAAACATAGTAGTCATATATTATACCCCAAATAAATGTATTACCCCCCAATGAATCTTCATGGAACTGTCTATTGTTGAAGTTGCTAACATTCAAAGTTTCTCTTTAATCATTTCCAAACTTTCATCATGAGTATTGTAGTGACACTTCATCTGCTCCAAGAAGGCCATAGTGTGCTTAGGATATGCAATGGAGAGCTGCTTCTTTGTTAAAAAATATATTATATTAATATGCTCTCCATTGTAGTTCACTCAAATTCACTTTAATTATAAAGACAACTAGGGATTAAGATTAGAATCCCTAGGATCAATAGTAGAGGAAGAGAACTATTTATATATTCTCTTTCCTTGGTGTATAGTTAAAAATCTACTTGAATATACGGACTTTTTTATCTTGCAAACTTTGGTTTTATAGCACTTTATAGTTTTGTTCTGTTTTGTATTCTCAATACTTTATTAGCATTCTTTTTTATCATTTTTATCTTGAGCTTTGTATTAGTTTTTGTTTTGAGGGAGGTTATTGATACTTTTGTTTTGAGCTTCTTAAGTTTAGAACTTCCAATTTAGATGTTTTTAAAAAGATTTGTTTTTGCTCCCTTCTCTTAAGCTTTGTCTCCCCCCTTCCCTTAGTCGTTGCTTCCCTCGGCTGCTACTTCCTCTAGCCGCTTGCTCTTCGGCTGTTGCTCCCTAGCCGCCTGTTGTCCAACCCTACGTTCATGGCCTCCTTGCCCTCCCTTGTGTTTCTCTGCTATTCGTACTTTTTTATATTGAGTTTCTTATGTTTCAAAACTTTTGTTTCTAATTTTGTTTGTGTAAGAGGTTCTAAAACCTCATTATTTGGCCCTTTTGCCATAGTTCTCTTTTGCCATAGCTCTCTTCCTTCAAGCTCTGTCTCTACAATTTTTTTGTTTTGTTTTGAGGAAAATTATTGGCAAGCTCTTCATACCGTTTGTCTTATGTTTCAAAACATCCAATTTTTTTTTTGTTTTGGAAGAGGTATAGATCGTAAGGTTGGAGCTGACCCCTGAAGAACTGTGACTATATTTTCACCCAAAACGCTCCAAAATTGTCATTTCTTGTACAAGAACCAAATTAAAAAAAAAAACATTTTTGGCCAAAATGTAGATAAGTTTAGATCCAATTCAGTAAAACTAAGCTAATAATATAGTTCATTCCTAGGGAGGCAATTTAAATAGGAATGCTTCTAATTATGTCTAATAGGCCATTGCAACCAAAGAATTGTAAAAGAAATTGATCCTTAAACCACATGTAAATTGTTTTTCTCTCAAAGTAACTATGATTATATAATTTTTTCCTCCCCTCTTAAAGGCCACAAGGATAAGACAATCTCCCAAATAATCCTTTCTGTAATCTTTGTTTACTTTGATCTTTGATCTTTTCCCAAATTAGACTGCTGCAGGTACACTGTTTAACCCCTAAAGGACCAGCATGCAGTTTTTGGCAGTATAAAAAATTTGGGCAGGTACTTGTGACTGGAGATTTTCATATTTTTGGCTGAAATTTTAATAGAAGGTGGGCACGAGGAGTACCTTTCATATGCACTAAATTTCATGACATTTGGAAATAGGAGTCAAAAGTTATGGCCAAATATGTTACTTTTTTTCGTAACTGGGCAGTCCGGGCATATTAGAAAAAATCACTTTTTTCAAAAATAAAAATTTGAAATTGGTTTTCTAGAGTTATATGTACGTGGAAAGCTTTGAATTGTTCCATTTCGACCAATGAATCAAAAGTTATGAGGATTTTTAGTTTGCGGGCAGTTATAGATTCTCTACTCTGAAATAAACTTTGAAGTTGTTTATTTAACTCAATTTTTAATATTTTTTGAATTTTTTTTCTTCATAGGATGGTAGGTTGTTTATTACAACATTACAACCATTGGGATTTACATTTTTCAATTCCATAATTAAATTCTTAACAATTTAGTATTTTGGATCATTCTCTACTTCTTTCTACTTACTATTTTTTTGTATATTTTGTACAATATCAAATGATTTAAAAATTTTGAAGCATGTAGAGAACTTGTTTAGGAAAAAGAATTCAAAGATGCACCACCATTTTGGACATTTTTTCATACAAATGTGACCTTGTGAAGTGCAGCTGCTCTGTTTTTTGCAGGGACAAAAAAAAGATTTTTGCCAATTCAAATGCTAATATCTTCCAATCTGCATGGTGGAAAATTCTGAAATTTTTTCAACATCTTCTAAAACTAGTTATAATCCTACGATTACATGTGTCAAAAAAAAAACTCAAAAATTTGGTACTTGTACTAAAAATGGCAATTTTTGGAGTGTTTTTGGTGAAAACATAGTCATAGAACTTTAGGGGTTAACCACGGCTCTTCGACTTCCAAATTGAACTGGTTACCTATTAGCTTTGCTCTTGTCACCAACACAAGGAATCAACATCCATGTCTTCACCAACTTGATCTCATTGTCTTTAATTGCACAATTGGGCTTCGCAAAGGTTTGGCATTTACAGAATTGACATTTTTTACTTGCCAACTTGGAATCACTCTTTTTATCTCTCACACCACTCAATTTTTAACTTACATTGGCCTTCCTAATTGGATTTAATAAATTCACTCACATTCTTCCCAATTTGATTTTTAGCATACGCTTCCAGGCCCAGCTTGGAATTAAGCAAACAACAACATTCAGACTTTATATCCAAATCGGAGTACTCTATTAACCCCTAAAGCCCCACTTGTCCCCTCGGGGGACAATTTGGGTCCGGGTAGGTTCCTATTGTCTCAATTTGAAGTGAATTTTTTTGAGATTTTTTGACTTTGTGTAGCTTTGCAAGAGCTTTGTGGATATATAATTTTTGTTTCAATTGGATGCCGGATGAAAAAGTTATGGCACAATGAGCAAGAAATGGAGATTGGCGGGCAGCCCCCAAAAAATTACAAAAAGTCAAAATAATTTTTTTTGAATTTTTTTCCTAAAAGATTATGTTTTTACCTATACGTGAAGCTTTGATTCATTCTATTTGGACCAGGGATGAGAAAGTTATGGACAATCTTAGTTTTTTGGGCAATTTAAGCATCTTCTTGAAAAAAAACTTTTTGTTCAACTTTGAATGCTAATATCTTCCAATCCGTAAGGTGAAGTTTGATGAAATTTTCACTACATGATCTCAGACAAGTTAAGTACAAGATCCTATGGTTAAATTCCCGAAAAAACAAAAAAATTAGTTTCCTTAAGTGAATACAACATAAGTGATAGTTTTGAGTGATTTTTGGCAGAAAACAACCTCGGGGCTTTAGGGGTTAACTCATGCATTCTGCCGTCAACTGTATTTCGTTTAAACAGCTAAGCTGACAACATTAATTTCCAACTTGGTAATATTTTAACAACCAGACTCCCACGAGAATAACACACGGATTAACATCCATGCTTCACAAATATTTATAGACTCAGCTCGAAAACTGAATTCAACCATTAACGCACACTCCCAAATTTTCCAATTAGGCATTAGACACATCTCTCAACAACATCAATCAGATTGCAAAAGCAAACAACAAAATCTCCGTAACCTGCACTCAAGCTGACATCTTCTTCCAACTTGGCAATCACTTAATTGATCAAAAACTACACCAAACAGATCTCCAATTTGGCTCATCAAACAAACTTCTACATCTCGCAAATTAAGTCAATCAGACAATCACATACACACAACCACTGTAACACCTATTTGGCTTGAATATACATTTCATATTAACTTCCAAGTTGGTGAATAAATTACTGTTAACAATTTAAAGCTTTGCTTGACATTTTAAACTTTGCACCACTAGTTAAGAATCCAACTTTGAATTAACATCACCTTCTCACATTCCTTTCACTTTCAGTCACACTTGAATTGATTCTACATCATCACTTGTAACTTCCTAATTTTGAACTCAAAATTTTCACTTTCTCCGACTAACACTATGACTTCCAAACTCCGCCACACTTACAGATAAATCTCCTTCTTCACTTCACCACTTCTCACATACTCCTATTTGGACACAGACAATGACATCATCCACAATTACTGTTTTGATTTTGGTCCTCCAACTAGGACACACACCTCTTCCACCATACAATGTCACCATTCAATCAACCAACTAGCATTCACACACATATCCCAACTTGGACATAAACACCAAAAATGAAAACACACAACATTTCTAGCCGGGACTCACACTGGGCTTCTCTCAACAATGGGTAAACACAAAAGATAGAAGAAACAAGCCTAATACAAACACAAACCATACGGTTACCAATTTGGAGTAGACAACTTAACTATAAGGCCACTTAACTAACCATGACAACCTTTCAGATATTTTCAACTTGGTTCTATTAAATTAAATTTGGCAACCACGTCCATTACTTAACTCCTACCAGATCATCCAACTAGATTCACACATACACACTAAGTACTTCTCAATAGTAACACCCGACCAAAATTACCAATTTGGAACCCAAAAGAAGGCTAAACAACACATCCAAATTGATAAAAGATCATGCAAAAATCACCAAATTAGCATTCAACCACTCAAATAATTTGACAAAAGAGACTTAAAATACACAAAAATGAACCTCAAAATCCCCAAATTAAATCCTAATAGTAAATTTACAACATGTAACCATAGGACCTTGTAGTATGCTGACTTGAGAGCACGTGGAAAACATTTCAGAAATTTCCACCACGTGGATTGTAAGATATGAGCTTTTGAATTCACGGAAATCATTTTTTTGGCCTTGGAAAAACCAAGCAGCTGCACTTTACAAGCTCACATTTGTGTGAAAAAATATCAAAACAATGGTTCTTCTTTGGATACATTTTTCAAGGCAATTTGGCAAATTTCAAATCATTTGGAATTTTACAAAATATAGGGAGAAAATAGTAAGTAGAAAAAAGTAGAGAATGATTCAAAATGCAAAATTGATAAGAATTTAGTTATGGAATTGAGAAATGCCAATCCCAATGGTTGCAATGTTGTAATAAACAATCTACATTCTATGATTCTAATTTTATTTTTTTAAATAATGAAAATTGAGTAAAATAAAGGACTTCAAAGTTTATTTTAGAGTAGAGAATCCATATCTGCCCTCAAACTGAAACTCCTACTAATTTTTGACGCATTGATCAAAATAGAATAATTCAAAGCTTTTCATGTATATATAACTCTAGAAAACGAATTTCAAATTTTTATTTCTAAAAAAAGTGATTTTTCTTTATCTACCCGGACTGTCCATTAATGAAAAAAACAAAAAATATTAGGCCTTAACTTTTGACTCATGTTTTTCAATGGTCATGAACTTTAGTACAGACAAAAGACATTCTTTGTTCCCACCTTCTATTAAAGTTTTAGCCTAAATTATGCAAATGTCCAATCACATGTACTATCCAAAATTTCTATGTTGCCAAAAAATGCATGTTAGTCCTTTAAGGGTTAAAACTGGTACTCCTATCTTTGGTTTATCCTTTGTTGGCCCGTCTCCGCCCAACTCTAGCTGCTATTTTTATCTTTTGTTTACCTTTAAAAGAATTATTTTGTTTTTATTTTTATTAATTATTTTTTTTCTATTTTATCTCAATGGCTTCTACTAATATAGAGGCACTAAGATTTCAACCTCTTCTTTTTCCACAACTGGCAGATGATGGTAGTAATTATTTATAATGGGCAAAAATTGCACAAGTGCATATATTTACAGAGCAATTATCACAATGTATTGCTTTTGACCATCTTTCTACTTAATTATTTATTATGGGCAAAAAGTGCAAAAGCACATATATTTTTAGAGCAATTATCACAGTGAAAATAAGAGGCTTTGAGCTCAAACTCAAAACCCCACACCATGGATACGTCTATAAAACCATTTGGAGTTGAAGAGTTGAAAACATACGTTGATGACGCTACCTCCGCTGGTAAGTCTTTTGATCCGATCACCCGCTATGTAAATTCAATGACATTATGTCAAGCATGCATACAAGAAAAATCAATTGCTACACCATCATCATAGAAACTTCCTATGCAATGCCTTGCTATGATTGATTTAAGTGGAAAATTGCTATTGAAGAAGAGTATGCTTCTATGCATAAAAGACAAGTCTTTGGACTTATTATGAATAATCTTTCTTTTTGACCTCTTGGATATAAGTTGGTGTTTGTATTAGCACAATGAAAAATGTCAGATTATCCATTACAAAGCCCATTTGAATGCTGAAGATTTACTCAAATGATTCTACATATTCACTAGTTATGAATATTATTATTTTTTGATATCTTATTGGAATGATGCCCTATTTAACTACTTTTGGACTGGGGGTAGTCCAGAATTAAGGAAGTGGCAAAATCCCCCGATGTTTTCCTCTGTATCAGGAGATTTCTCCATGTATGATGGTTTTGCATGCATCAAGTTTTGCAGTCGTTACTACTGCATGAACTGCTTTGTCTGTATAGAAATGACTCGAATTCTTCAGACATTGCTCGATAATTACTGTGCAGAAGTTTGCACTACTGGATTGGGAGAAATCCGACCAAGGTATCTAATATTTGAGGATCCCATTAGCAGTAGAACGACGTCCCGAAAAGTATCGAGAGATCTCCCGATGAAAAGTGCTTGAAGCAAATATAGCTCCCATCATCCATATGAATCCCTATCTCAACTCTTGTGGTACAATGCGAGTGCTATACTTACAGTCCTCCAAAACAGTATATGATTCACAAGAAGACATGATGTAAGAGATTGTCTCAAAGAGTAGGAGATGATTACATAATTATCAAATGAGGATTTCCTCTTAGGGAAAACGCCCGCCGTCATGATTTCAACGTGAGATCCACCGATAGAGTACTAACATCGTCAAGCAATGTAATCATCTATAACAAAGTGATGGTTTGTGATTAAATGCCAACACTCACCGTATATTATTAACCACTCATTCACGCGGAGGTCCACGACTGCGTTCGTTGCTAGAATCCCTTTTGCAGCAAATGTACATCATGGCTGACCTCCAGTGGTATACCAGGAGATCCCCCAATGAAATTTGTAGGAAAGCAAATAGAGGAGTGTGTAGAGACTAAGACATTGCCAATCTGACTCCAGATGAATAATGGCAAGCATATTGTTCCATCAGAAATAGTAACAGATTGTGTGAAAGGAACATGGAGTCTCTCTCACTATTAGAAATGGTTTCTACCTAGTTGCCTACTTCTTGAGACTAAAGATCAAGAAATCCATAAAAGCAGAATTCCCTCGTTCACTAAATGTGAGAGGAAATAAATTGCAGACACAGATTAATACTGAAGCACGCATAATCCAAGCTCTGCACTTTCAATTTGATATAAACATGAACCACATGCAATGCAACACATCAAAGAAAGCCGAAGCCACACTTCAGGTATAAGCAAAATTATCCTAAGTTGCATGCAGAGATTAAACCGCAGCATACCAAAATAGATGTTTTCATTATGCCGACATAGGGTATTACATGTCACAGACAACAGCTGCAAGAAAATGGTGTCTACAAGCAGTCATATTCAAACACAGAAGTACAACTCTTGACTGCGCTAAGTGGTTGGAGATTTCATCAGGAGATCTTACGATGGCGGCATGGCCCGTAGGAAGGATCAGAAGATCTCTCGATGATTGGGAAGATCCGAACAGGGGAGTCCATCAAGGGTCAACCTCGTTTGCCCGATTCAAATTTACTAAGGCAGCCTCCCTACTCTTCTTTGGAATTGTCCGTGACTTCGGATCTACTATCTTGGACCAGTTCGAATACACAACACAAGTAGCATCCACCCATTCCGGGGTCTTCTCTCAACAATCCACTTACCCTCCCAGCAATTCCGGTACTTCAATTCCATGGTACTCTCCAAGTTATCCGGTCGCCAATACTGTATCAAGAACTTCCCGTTATTTGCATCTCCATTGACTTTGCATACGGCAGATAGTGCTCCTCCTTGCCATACAGCACAGATTGCTGGGTTTTTGGGTCTCAGAAGCACCCATGACCCTGGGCGTATATCAAGCCAGGGATTGAAGCTTTCCAGAGGCGCTTCATTTGTAGGGCCACAGTAAGGTTCGGGATCCTCTTCCTCCGAAATCACGTCGAAGGGATTCCCAATGAACCCCGCGAGAGGTCCTTCAGTGCGTGGCACCTTCCAGTCGTGCTTCGGCCAGAAACCCTCCACTAATTCAGCAGCACATTCAGGTAATGGTTCCTTCAACTCGATCAGCACGCGCTTCCAATATTCCACGTATGGACCGAACGCCGTCGCAAATCCGTCGCATTTGGACATTCCGTTCTGCCAATACTGAATGTACTTCTCTAGGCCTATTAGCATGAATCCCTTATTCATGGTTGCCTTTCGTGCCATTTCCTTAGCCTTCTTTTGATTTCCCGTTGGTTTAGGAACCTCACTGCCCCACATTGGCTTGAATGGAACAGGCTTTGGAAACCCATGAGGGAGCATTGGCCAACCATTGCGGTCTCGCTTCCAAAGGCGGATTGACGGCTTATCAGACGGTAGCCACTTCGAGTCCACTGCTGACTTCTTATATTTCATGACTGGGACTCCATCACTATCCACGTAAAACTTGAAAAGATGCATCTCCCCTAGTCCAATTAGTCTAGCGGAGCCATTGCTCTGGTAACCCTTTATGAACGACTTGAAGTCCCCCACTTCCTGTATGAACTCCGGCATAAATGACAGTTCCTGAGATTGCATGAACGCCTTCATGAGGTCCGCGACAACAAAAGTGTTTTTACTCTTCAAGGCCTTTGAGAGATGGCTGAAATACGCATCGATGTCTTCATGAGTGTGTCCCACAAGCAGAAAACCTACTTGAATTTCTTTAAAGACACCTCGTGCAGTCAGCAGGGACAAGAACGCCATGAGGTACTGGTTCTTGTTATCCTTAGCAGAGTTGTCAAGCTGAAGATACAAATTTTGGGGAAGAGGAGTGGAGCCGACCTGAGCTCCTGGTTCAACAAGGATTAAGCTGTCCAAACATCTAGACTTCCCCCTCAGAAGAGCCTCAAACATCGGATTAGCCGGCGGATACGGGAATAGGTCGCCTGTCTCTCGAATTGGTGGACCCTCCAACTAGCGCAACAGTCTGGCCAGCGATGAAATTGTGAAGTTGGAATCTCCTGGCCAGCAAGACGGAACATAATGGGCGTAAGCCTTATCAGCATGACCATGGGCTACCATACCAGTAACGCTAAGTGGAAGTTGTCCCAACCCCACCGTGGCCTTCGTGGTCACCCGCATTCTTGATAAAGCCGTCTTGGCTGTATCCATCTTGTCGTGAATTATACACAATATCTCCTGAGGGTTTTGTTTGGATTCCTCACGCCAAGACGCATACAGTCGACTGCAAGAAGCTTGGTGATTGAGATGTTCAGTGTGTTGCTTCATGAACTCCACATATTGAGGGCACCCCTTCGGTGATTTCAGAAGAAATTGCTGAAGTTGGTCGCATGTGCTACACTTTGCAAACGAACTTCCAACAGGCTTAATATAAACATTGTTGAAGTGCTCCTTCCTCAGTCTACTAATAGTGGACTGACTGACAAGAGGAAGTCCGTAGTCCGCATTGAGCTGCACATGAAAGAGAACCGCACATTAGCCTGGGTACAACTGACAATGAAGAACTGCAAAGTTGAACACCCAACATCCAAAAGAACATCGTGAGATCACACGATGATCACAGCCCATGGTAGGAAATCACAATCAGCCACGCATTGAGCAAGAAGTAAGACAAATACCTCGTTGGCATCTGCCTGGACGCGTTTCCAGTTTCGTCCTGCAGGCAAGAACTTCAGCGTGTCCACTCGCCCGTTTCCGATTCCGCGCATTTGATGGGGCATTTGGTCCGCGTTCTCGTCTATGATGGATTTCATAGTTCCAGTGACCTGGACAGTTCGAATCCGTGGGCGCTTAACGCCCTTGTTTCCGTGAACACCCAAAACAGTGCCCTCGTTATACTTCTCTATGTAACTATGGTATGTTGACTTCGGGATACCGTGAATTATGTACCATGCCGTGGCACAAACCTCCATCCCCATTAATGTGACGAATTTTCTCTTCCGATTCCCGTCAAGCTCATGAAGTTGTCCTCTGACAGAGATGCCATACTCGCCGCGGTCCTCAAATGCCTTCAAGTAGTATTTCTGCCTCACAAGGAGTGTCTGGAACTGGTTGAAGTGCTGACAACATAAACGATTGCAGCATTTCGACAAGGTAACCTCCCGAATCTCATCGTCAGTAGTTTTCCGATCGTACAGTGAATCCGTCACGTCCAAACATGGCTTACGAACTACGAATTGATACGGAGCTTTCATTCTGCCGCTGAGATAAGCCAGAGGGTCGTCCAAGTCCAGAACTACTGAAAAATGATATACGGTCTCCTCCAAGCACTAGTAGAAAACTCAACGTCCAAATCAACAGAAAAGTGTTGATTTTTTCTGTTGATTTGGTCAAGTTGATCATCAACAGAAATCTGTTGATTATTTCTGTTGATTTGGTCAATTCTAAAGGGGTGGGGGAAGTTATTTATAAATTTTTTAAAATTTTTGCTGCCCGAAATTTCTGGGCAGCGAAAAAGAATTTTTTCTCTCTGCCCAGAAATTTCGGGCAGCCCTAACGGCTGCCTTCCCCGCCCATGGGGTTTGAACCCAAGACCTTGGACTTGGTAACCACAGGGTCTGACCAACACGCCACACTTCAAATTATATGTTAAATAAGAATATTTTTTTCTTACTTATTCACTTAGAATTCTGTGTTTTCTAACTCAGCAGACTTTGGCGGCCATTTAGGCATAAAAAAAGAACTTTTTTCAAAAAACTTTGAACTAAGAAAAGTTGTTAAATAAAGTTAAGTTTCATTTTAAAAAATCCGTGTGAGATTTGGAGACTCCATTCAAAAGTTATGGACAAATTTCAGAGAGGATGTTTGAAAATGTCAAAGAAAATGTCCCTTCCAACCCCTCTCTGAAATTTGTCCATAACTTTTGAATGGAGTCTCCAAATCTCAAAAGGATTTTTGGAGATGAAACTTAACTTGATTTAACAACTTTTTCTAGTTCAAAGTTTTTTGAAAAAAGTTATTTTACTATGTCAAAATGGCCACCAAAGTCTGCTGAGTATTAAAATAAAACAAATTGCGAATGATTAAGTTAAAAAAACATTCATTGTACATAGAGTTCCAACCGCGGTGTTCTAACTCCTAAAGGACCAAATGGCATTTTTGGGGCAACATAGTAATATTTGTGGGCATGCAACTTATTACAAATGGAGTTTTTTTGTTTTTCTTCAAAATTTTCACATAACATGTGATCAGAGAGTAGCTTTAAGTTAGCTTCAATAATTTTTGTAACTTTTGACTACATAATTATTAGTTATTGCATGATATATAATTTTAATTGCTTGGTGAGAAACTCGGGATTCTAAAAATAAATAAAAATTCTTAAGGAAAAAAAATTTCAACTTGGTTTCTTAGATTTATATTTACTTGAAAAGCTTACAATCTTTGCATTTGTACTAAGAAGAAAGGTGTGAGGAGTTTTATTTTCTAGGCAATTAAAGAATCTCTACTCAAAAATGAACTTTGAAGTCCTTTATGTAATTCAATTTGCAATATTTGCAAAAAAAATACCAATGAATGTAGATTATTTATTACAAAATTATAAACATTGGCATTGGAATTTTTCAATTCCGTAACTAAATTGTTGACAATTAAGTATTTAAATCATACTCTATCTCTTTTTTTTTTTTTTTTTCAAGCATGATTACGGAAATTTTTTTGTTGAAATATTTCTTATTTATTTTCAGCTTATTTCTTCAATATATTATGGAGAATAACAAGTTGTAGAATCTACACATTTTTGTCAAAATTTTTTATCATAAAAGACGAAATCTAATTAATCATTTGAGAAGGGTTGAAAATACTTTCTTTTTGAAATCCAAGCGACATAATCTTGCAATTGGTAAGGTTTTCAATGTGTTAACCTTGCCCTACTACAATGAAACAAAAAGATTCTAAAAGATTCCCTAAAGATTCCAAAAAGATTCTAGATTCCTTGAAATTCTGTTGATTTGGTCATTGCACTATCCAAATCAACAGAAAACGGTTGGTCATTTTGTTGGCTTTTACAGAAAGCCCTTACAGTACTCCAAACAACAGAAATGAACAGAAATCAATTGATTTTCTGTTGGTTTGGTCATGATTTTTCTACTAGTGAAGGACCGACCATTCGGGAACCAATACTCAGACAGTGGCCACCGAGTGTGAGACATAACATCCTCTTCATTCCCCACAAAAACCTCGCGGATTGTCACAGCCATGTGGTCCTCACCAAGTGTTTCATCCTGAAAATGATCATCTGGCCTCCAACTGAATATTCGACCCAACGACAGTACGACACCGCTCAAGTCTTTCCGATGCACATCTAGACCCCACCAGGCTCTCTGTCGAATATACGGACGTGCATCCATCGGGGGATCTCCTGATGATCTGACGACGTCGGCGGCTCTCCACAAAACTATCCGTTCTTGAGCGTCCCCCAAAGATCTCACCCCTATCTGAACGGGTGCGCACCTTAAATCTTGAAATTCGGGTTTGATAGATTGAGCCCAAACTAAAATGTAAGTCCATGGCTCCAACGGGATGGGCACACCAAGCCACCGACCCTCAGGACGAACCTCCTTTACCATCCCTGCTCCAACTTCACCGAAGCTATAAACAAACAGCCTAACCCAATCACCATTGGCGAATGGTTCAGGTGCACCATTGGAGGCTTGCGATTCACCATGCACGCTTGGTCCTTCGAAATGAGGAATTATCGCACCAACATTCGAATGACGCGTTGAGACCGTCATGAACGGTGAACTTCTTGGAAAAGGGAAAACTGGTGGAGCACAATTATCTGCAAATAGGATGAAGGCTAGACAGAGTTAGGCAGGGCAGGGACAGAATTCATAGCACGTGCCCAGTACAGGATACGACATCCGCCCAAACATTCTAAATCATGTGAAAGCAAATATGCTAATCAAGGCGCAGAACATATGGAAACCATCTTATTATAGTCAAGGTCATGCAATGCAACATCACCTTGTGATCAGAAGATGAATGGTCATTATCAACCATCTGTTTTCCTCATCAGGAGATCTCATGATGTATGTATAAAGAGAACTATGGATAGTTCCTTTTGTAACCAAGCGATATTGTCGCTTGCATTATTTGGAATCGTGCTAAGCATTACACATACAGGATTCCAAACTAGGCTCGATTCGATGCCCCTAACATGGATGTAGACTACCATCCCCGGAAAATGGTATCATGTAATTTCATAATACGACTGACACGAGATCCTCTGCCAGAGCTATCAAGTCATCCCTGGATAAGACGATAGAGAAACCTCGGGATTCATCTATTGTGCGATCCCACGATTCCCCATTTCTCAAAATACTTGGTGAAAACTATAAGTTGCAGCCCAAGATCAACTATCGTGAGATCCCCTGATCCGACTCTGAACCAAAAGCTCCGACTGCCAAATCTCGTAATGTAGACATCGTGAGATCCCACGATACCTCTATGAAAACGGAGGACACGATAGGCTGCACCACAAGTTAATCTATGCAGAGGGCTCTTGATCCAAATCTGAAGGGAAGCTCCAGAACTCCTGTCGTGGGATCCCATGATGTAGACATCGCAAGATCCTGCAATAACTACACGTAATAGGGGTTGTTGAACAGCCTAGCAAACTATTGTGGGATCAAACGATAGTCATTCTGTACATTCAAACATACGTATACGTATTCTGTGGATATAAGACATCATATACATACAACATTGTCGTCTCCATACTACATGATCATTGTGTCCACGTACACCCAAACCTCTGTTCCATCCTTCTCAGGAGTTGAATCTTGATCTAATCCGACTGCAGTCGAGGACAATGGACAAACTAAATGCAGCCACTGCTCTTCCTGGATCTTATCTCTCTCTCTCTCCGCAGATGCCTGTTTCTCATCTGAGGAACAGCCGGGTCGTCTAGAGCAAAGCGAAATCATCGAAGCAATCATAAGCAATGAAATTGAAAGTCTCGATAGCATACCTTGCAACGACTTGATCAGTTGAGAGCCTTCTGTGCCAGCAACAAGAAGAAATGGCACTAGCAAGCAGCACGACTTGCTCACTCCAAAGCCTCCACAGCTTAATCAAGTGCAGAAAAGAGAAAGCTTCAGGTTCCTCAAAGCTTATGATTGAATTGGGTTGGGATTCTCGAGCTCCGAATTCTTGCCTTGACATTTTGAAATGGAGGCGCGTTCCTTCATGTCGGATGTTGGATTCGATGTTGAATGACACGCCGCATTCAACAAATCGAGGGATTACGTGCTGCCGTTTCCCGCTTATATTGACCAATCTCTCCATATCCGCGCGGCCCTGACAACATGAAGGGAGGGCGTGTAGCTCTTGATTTCCTGCCAGAAAATTCGGAATTCGAATCTTGACCGGTATTTCAAATCCTCACTGACATGTGGAATTTCGTTGCATTCAAAGATGGCATCGTTGCAAGGGACTTTGAGGGTCAATGATACTTTCAGCAAAGCGAACCTAGCTTTGAACACTGTCAGTTTCCTAGTGAGCCAAGGAATCCCGAATTCATATTCGATGCTTTGCCATTTGCAGAGAACATCAATTTATTGTCCTAAGATAATTCTTCATGCATGAAGCATGAGAAATATATGCCATGACAGCAAGGAACTCACAATTCTCCAAAAAAAAAAAAAAAAAAAAAAACTCAAAACACTGAAAATAGTAATAAAATTTAAATGAAGATAAGCTAAAAATGTAAATGAAAAAAAAAAAATGAAAAAAATAGAATATGAAAAAAATGCAGAAAGTAAAAAAAGTACAGGTTCATTAATATTCATTTCAAATACATATGCTAGAGTTGGCACTAGTTTTGCTAGATAAATACTGGGGGTTAGTTTTTATTTCTAATAGCAGATTTCAAACCGTCTTGTATTAATGTATTAACTATCTATTATTAATGTAATAAAAAGAAATTCCTCAGCATTTTTAGGGGTAAGGATTTCAAAATTAAGCGTTCTTAGGGTTTAGGGTTTCTTTAGGGTTTTAGGGTTTTTAGGGTTTAGGATTTAGGGGGGGTAGGGTTTTCAAGATTTTAGGGTTATTTAGGGTTCAAGGGCTTTAGGGCTTTAGGGCTTAGGGTTTAGGGTTTAGATTAAAGTGAATTTAAGGGTTTAGGGTTTCAATATCTTATATTGCAAGGTTCACGGTCTTCGATTTTAGGGTTTACAGTCTTAGTTTTTTGGTTCCTTTGCCTTAGAGTTATAGGTTTGTATTGTCCACAATAGTAAGATTTCAAACATCAGGATATTATAAAATAGGAGGGTGTTTTTTGGCAGTGAAAGCAGTAAATTTAGACGGTATTTTTATAGCAATCATTTGTTTATCTTAATTAGAAAATGTCGAATAGAGGAATGCTCTTAATATAAATTATGATTTCACAAAACTGAAGGGCTATAAGTGCCCACATCTTGCAAAACAATTTGAACCATCCATATTGAAGTGTAATTTATGTTCATGTTTTTAATTCAAATTACATTGACTAATGGTTAGCTTTCAATAATTTATGTGATCATGTTGTTTAGGAGCGATCGTGGCTTAGACAACATTTGTGTTGATTTCTCACTCCATTGAATTCGATATTGAGTTACATTGTTATTTAATAATGGTGCCCCTAATTGTTGTTTTCCTAAATGCAAGCCTTTAATTTGAAACATGGACATTCAACCTATGCCTCGCGTTTATGCAAACTTTAATTTTAAATGCTTTCTACAACAAGGTTCTATAATTCGTGATTGAAGATATCAAAAGTAACTGTTTCAGTTTGTATGCAAGTACAACTACCACATATGTAACTAGTAGGCAATATACACAAATTTTTTAATTCTGAATTGAATTGTAGGATAATCATTAGATAGATTTCTTTAGGCACTCTCCAAAAAACTTAGTATCAAATGAAGAACAGAGGCATGGAATCTATTGAATTCCTCCAAAACTATTGCGCACCATAAAATTGAACTTGATGTCATATACTAGCAGTTATATTTTTAATTCACGTAAGTTGGCAAAAGGCTGCAAATGTTTGGCGTTCCGTAGCTTTGCTAAGACTATAAATTATTAAAATGAAAACGAGGAATTCAGGAAAATCATGTACCAGATGACCAATATATAGAGTGCTACTTCAAATTGTAGTTGGATGTTCATTTTAAAAAAGAAAAAATAGGAGCAAAACGGGTTTACTTAGAAGAGTTTGTTAGTTGCATGGATTGCTAGAGTGAAACAACTTTTTGTAAAGTTTAAATCCTTCTGCAACGGGCACTTCTTCTTAAGCACCATATTTAGGAACTCTAAACTCTTCACCGAAGTTTCTAACTTTCAGTAGAAAGTGGTGGGAAAAAAAATTAGAGCTG
Organism: Antitrichia curtipendula; assembly: GCA_951230915.1. NCBI lineage: Eukaryota > Viridiplantae > Streptophyta > Bryopsida > Hypnales > Leucodontaceae > Antitrichia > Antitrichia curtipendula. Next base: position 9,512,055 of record OX579635.1, read on the forward strand.
AAAAAAAATTAAAGAGAAAAAAATATAAGAGTAAAATGGCATATGGTAAATTTATGGCAATTGGAGATTACAATTAATGTATGCCCCCTTTTGCTAGTGTTAAATACAAATAACCTTTTAATATGTTTTTGTAAGCTGAACTTGTTAGAAAAATTAATAGTTACACTATCATTGTGAAGATTGGAGTAATAAATCATGTCATGTCAAATGAATGGAAATTATCTCACGTGGATTAGCACTTACTGAATTTATGATGTATCATGGCACATCATTGCAATCCATATGATTGCGTATGATGTATAGGTAAATGATTTTTTATGATGTATACTAAAAACATGGATTTCATTTTGAAATTATGATTCACAACAATTACCAAAATTTTACTACAAGTACATTTAATTTATGCACATGAATTACATGATTTTAATTTATATAAATTATCTTCATTTCCAGCAAGTGATGATTGTGGCAGTATTTTGTAGCAATGAATATTCGTTTTGACCTGAAATTGACATAAAACGTTTGAGATTTGACCTAATTTTGAAAGGTTTTATTGCAATTTAGGACGAATCGACATAAATTGCAAGAAAACCTTTCAAAATTAGGTCAAATCTCAAACGTTTTATGTCAATTCAGGTCAAAACTCGACTTCAATTGCATTAAAACCTTTTTACCGAATTTTTTTAATTTACCTTTCATTTCAATGGAAAACTCTCATTTGAATGAATATGGTGTTGATGGAAGAAAGGCCTTTGAACTTCGCTAATCTTATAGCGTTTTGCTGAATTGCAAGTATTCCTAATAAAACATGATCCAATTCAGGTTGTATGATTGTAATAATTGATTCATTTTGTGATTATTACTCTAGGTTATAAGATGTAAGATGCTCACGATTCAATTTGGATCAGACAAAGTGACCTACTCTCGACCAGGGTGGTCAATTTTTTAACGTTCTGAAAATGTGACAAAGTAACATCTAATAAAGTTGTTAAGATTTTGCACTAGGAAAAATAGGTATTCCTATATATTGGAAATAGGACGAATGACAATGTACACTTCCTTTTTTTTTAACTAATTCTAATCTTGATTGAAAATTAACCAGAAGAAAACACTTGTAGTGTTTTCAATTTCTTAACCGTAGGAAATAATCCTTCGCAACGTTGTTGAATTGGACATTTGTTACGTTGCTTAGGGTGTCAAAAATAATTGACATACTTTAATTCAATTACGAACTAATTAGTTAACCTTTTCTTTACTTTTATCTTGGTTTTAAACACACGGGTACTACACATCATGTTCTAAGCAAGTAATTATTATATAAATAAGAAAGTAGTTCTAAAACTTATTGGAAAAGAGTGTTCGTCAATATAAATTTGAATAGTTAGTAGTAAGTTAAATAAATTTTGATTAGACCTCCGTCCTCTACAGGAGCCAGAAAATCTCATGATATGTATTTCATGGATTTTATAAAAATCTCATGATGTGGAATTTAATGAAGGGAGTTCCTTGATGAATTGTGGTCATCATGGCCCTGTACATCCGCCGCCGGTCTTTCGCCTTGCCCTGTCCGCTCGCGCCACGTGGCCTCTGTCGCCTCCGGATGGTTTCTTCTTTCCCCTGATGATAGTTTTGCTTCCTCCCGTTGTTTTCTCTCCCGATGCTCTTTCTTTCCCCGACCTCACGCTGTTTTCTCTCCGGATGCTCCAGTCTTCTCTCCTGATTTTTTGCGTTTCGTGCCGCTGGTCTTCCGGAGTGGACAACTTTCCTTGCCGTCAGTGAGTGCAACTCGGCGTTGTTGGCGGTGAGGCACGTCCGACATTGGAGACTTGCGGGAGCTGCAGGACATTGGAGTTACTGTGGGAGCGTGTCCGACCTTGGAGCAAATAGTACCTGCTTTGCGACGTGCAGCGGGATGCGCAGCAGGCTTGAAAGAGTTGTTGCGTAGGTGAGTCAGTGTCTGCGTTTGCGTCCCCACTTGCTCGTTTTTGGAAATGCAACGACTTGCATTGTTTTGTGCGTTGAGAACAATTGTGCTGTTAGCTTCTGCTATCTTGTTGTTAGCTTTGACTTTGTGGACGTTGGACGGCATGTAGATGTTATCAGTAGTTTCATTGAGTTTAGGAGAAATGCTACTCGCTTCCGTTCAAATTTGTCCCACCTCGTTCTTATACTCACTGGCATGCAAGTTTAAGCTGTATCCATTGCGGTTGTTTGAGTTTGATACATAGTTCAAATTTATGGCTTCCTGATGTTGATCTTTGCCGTCATATATCAGGAGTTGAGGCTGTGATTCGTCCCGTACATTGAAGGTTGCTTTGTGGCCTTGACCATGTTGAAGACGAAGCATGGCAGGACAGTCATCACAACGCAGCGGAGGCCTTCCAATTTGGAATGACGGGTAAGTTGCTCTGAACCGTATGTCGTGAGATCTCAGCATACTACCATTACAGAGTTTTAGACAAGAACAGCAGAGGTTTTAGAATTAGCAGATTGAAGAATGCACGATAATTACAGGTTTGTAGTTCAGAACCCACGGTTTTAAGGTTGTTAAAACCCTATAACCGCGCATCGTGGCGTGGCATCAACTAGAGAGATGCATAATGTGTCAGCCCTATCAGGAGATCCCACGATGAAGTATCCATTAGAGTAGTCCGACTGGGAAATTTGGGACAGTTAATCTGCATAGGATGTCCTATCAATGAATGTATTCACATTCAAATCATTGTGAGATCCCCTGATAACCAAGAGACATCAAAGAAATGAAGGAAATAAGATACTCAATCAGCTGAAAAAGCAACCGCATAACCGTAAAATCTCACTCTTGAGACTGAAGCTGTAGAATAAAAGAGAGATTACCGTGAGATCTCACGATAACGGAACATGAGTGGTATCCCAGAACACCAAAGCTTATTGTAGTCTGTCCAACGAGAGGTGCTCCCCGTATAGTGATTGCATCATGTGATCCCCTGATAAGCAAGGTAGACCAACAGATCATGAATAATAAGTAGTTTGGTCAAAAGCGTGCAATCCGGATGTATGAGTGAGGACACATCGTGAGATCTCACGATGACGACCAGTAATAGTCCTAGCATCGTGAGATCCCCTGATGATGTTCACGTAGGAACTCTCCAGTTCCATTTGAAGCCGCAGTGCCGTAATAATCAGTTCATAGAAGCCCTACAGTATAAGCAGACATCGTGTGATCTCACAATGATTCCAGATGTGGACCTGCTTTGATGACACTCTAATCTAACACTGCGTATGATATGGAATGCTGCAGTGGTGCACAGATGTAGGACATTCCGGAGGACTTGAGCCCAAGGAAGCTTGCAGCCTTCGTCGACTACTGGATACATTCCTTCGAGTACATCGGAGAGCACAATCCGGCGGCAGTTTTCCGATGCAACCTCAGCGTCACGGAGTGGTGGCTGGAGTTTGTGATAGAGGAAGGCAAGGCACTCATCGTCCTGATGCTGAGACATCTCGACAGGGTGCATAAACCAGCTGGGCTAAACGTCACGGAGATGCAGGGCCTTGATGGAGATACAGTTCTTGTCGTTGTGGAGGAGAAGATACCGAAGAGTGACCAGTTCATCACTTACGGCTTAATCATGGACTACGCTAAGCTCAACATGACGAAGTGCAAGTCCATGACAGACATATCTTTGCTGTTCTGTAGAAGCACCTCATCACCCCCTTGGAGTGTGGATGAAATGAAATCTCAGTGGGATTTGATTGACGAGGATTGGATCAACGTTAGAGCTCCCCAGGGTCCAGTTGTTCACAGTACTCCTACCAAACCATCTCCGAAGAAGAAGGCCAAGAAGTGCAAGTCAGCTGCCGGAGCTCCAGGTGACAAAGAGGTGGCAGAAGAAGCCACATCATCTGGAAAAAAGCGAAAGGTAGGGACCAAGTTATCTATTCACGTGTGCGTGAATATGGAAGAGAGCGAAATCAAGAAGCTGACCAAGGAGGACATGACTAAGATGAAGAAGTTGTATGACACCCATTTCATGGAGTTGTACCGATGGGGGAAGAAACCATTCTGCAATGTGGCCAGAAATCCCATCCGCGTACACTACGATTGCCTGCACGAGGCTCCCCCCGGAATTCTCGTGTACAGAGGGATAGAGCAAAGCCGCCTTGAAGGGATCACGAACAAGGCCAGAATCGCACCTGACTTCGACTCAGATAGTAGAATTATAACGGTGCTTCCTGTCGAGCGCGGTCCTTATGGGGACAAGAAGAAGGCCGACTTCTACAAAGAGGAGCCTGACAAGGCGATTTTTAGCGCAAGGACTCAGTACTTCATTATAGGGGGGCAGCACACTGTAAGGGCGTACATGAATCTGGTGAAAGACGGCAAGATAGCAGAGGCGGACAAGAAGTTAGCAACGACATTCAACATAGTATCCATTTTCGCCAAGAAGGAGAACTTCGGTAACGTGTTGTTGCTTTCACGGGCCCTCAACCAAAATCTTGTTGGCAAACAGAAAGAGCAGTGCTTCACGAAGCAACTAATCAATGCCAGGATCAAATGGAGAGATATGGGCAGCCCACAACCAGCACTCATGGGCAGGCAGCACAACAAGAAGTACCTGGTAAGAGTGATGTCAAATGCCCTCATTTGGTCAGACCACTACTAAATGCAGTCTTCATTTTCAATATCGTGGGATCCCCTAATGTTAATGTAGCTCTCAATCTAGGATCATGAGTTTGCTTACTCTAGAATGAAATGTCCACTTCGATTGCCGAAGTACACGGTGACTTCCTCCAAAATAATTTATCATCGTGAGATCCCCTGATGCTGCAATGGTGTACACGGTCTTGTACTAATAGTCCCGTTGTGATTCTGGTCTTGAGCAGGCATTTCATCCGTCCCTTCTGACAATCTTCACGGGTCAGAAGGCGAAAGACAACAAGGAGCTGCGGATTCCACTTGCCTTTCTCGAGGATGATAAGGATGTTGACAGATGGATTATAATCGAGGAGAAGTACATGACGGGGTTGTTGCTGGACACCACGAGGTCACTCAATGAGACCGGATCTCTGAAGCGCAAGCCCCTTACTGCAAATGATTTCAAGATGTTGTATGGGTTTCGAGCGGAAGATATCAATTACCTTGCGACTCTCGTAGAAGAGAAAAAAAATTCCGTGAAGAGCTCCAAGGTGAAGACCCCGAAACCCCTCATGACTCTTGCTTCGGCAGGCGCCAAGGAGCGCCTCATTCGGGGGATGAAGAACGAGTTGATGCTACACTACAGGAAGCATCCACTATCCAGCAAGAAGCCGGAGTACGAACTATACTCCGCAACGGAGTGGGACAACTTGGCGAAGGAGAAGGGATTAGATCGCAAGCAAGTAGAGCTTTGGGTGAACAAAGCCAGGGATTCGCATTCGGGATCGAAGTGGCTGCTGGATCGCACAGCGGGGCTTAACAAGACGATCGACCCAGCCGACTGTCCGCAATTTGTGCGGGACATGTGGGAGGCGTACTTCAGTTCGACGGCGACCATTGGAGTGGAGGAGGCGCTTGAGAAGGGGTACTCCGATAACTACATGTGCAGAGTCTTGGACAACCACTCCGGGAATCTCAGCAGTGTTCTAAGGAACCCCGACGTCGTTTCTTGGCGGGATGGAAGTAAGCCGCACATGTACTTCTGGTTTCTCTTTGAGCAGACGGATTTGAGATCACGGGCAAAACTTCTGGAGGATCGAAGACTGAGACTATTCTTCGACGCTTTGGAGTGCTACGACCCATTCATGAAGCTTGTCACAATCCGGTCTATTGCCGTACTCCTTACTGATGCAGAGGAATACCACATGCTGTGTCTTCATTTGGAGAAGAGTTGACGTGAAAACGGCAACACCAGAGTGTGGGACCTGCATCTCGTCAATTACATGACGGCACTAGAGGACGGATTCCTGGAGGCTGTCGCCGGGGAGGGCTTCAACGTCTTCATTGTGTTCTGCTTCGGATACAACAAGGACTTTGGTTTGCAATTGTCCTTCAAAACCTTCTTCCCAAGAGAATCTAAAAAGATGAAGCAAGTGTACAGGTCCAAAGAGCATCGGGAGACAGCAGAATGTGCCGTACTTGAAGATGTCGACGGCCATGATCATCTTCTTCGAGCACGTATATGGCGACCTTATCCTCATTAACATAAACGATGGACCAGAGTTCACATTCCTAGGAATGGTACGCAATTGATTGTCCCTCTCGTTTTCATCTCCTTCCAATATTATGTTGTTCCCATAAACTAACAGATACTGATGTACTCTTCTTCCCCTTCTGTTGCAGAGTGCAAAAGTGAAAGTCCTTGAAGTTGTGAATTTTGCGGAGGTTGCCAATGAAAGTCAAGCCTTTGCGAGACAAATGTGGGACCACTTCCACTTGAAGCCGAAGCCACTGTCTGAGCACCAAGTACTGAGCGGCGAGGAGCAAGACTCGGATGAAGAGGAAGAAGCGTACAAGGAATTGGACAATTCCGGCGAGCGAGAACAAGAAGGAGGAACCCAATTATTGTAGGGGAACAATAAGGTCAGTGTGCACTTCTTGTTGAGCCATCGTGAGATCTCCGGATGCCTGGCAGCGCACATCAATGATATACGCTATCCCAATGGCTTTCTGATTTCCAGTGTGGTTGGCATGTTCCGACGCAGGAAGACTCTCCGCGAGGAAGGGGGCAGACGGGTGACTTCGAGACTCCGCCCTTGGTCAACAAGATAGATAAGGAAGTTCGTCCAACGCGGGAGAGCGGGAGGGAAAGGCATGGGGAGGGAACTCGGGATACACCAGCTGGTTCAGGTGCTGCTCGACACTACAATGAGTTGGAGGACGACACTGCTAACGCGGCGCTTACTGACAAGAGAAAACTCCATAAGAAAGACGTCAAGAACTCTTCGAAGTCAGTCAGAGGTCCAGAGCAGTCGACGCAAGAGAAGCGGAAGAAACCAGAAATCAAGAAGAAGCTTTGTGATGTTCTGGAGAAGGTGAAGGACAAGGTTATCGTTAAGAAGAAGAGCAAGAGCACCGCAGTGCTGGCGGCGGAGAAGTTCCTAGAGGACGGAATCACCTTGTCACATGACGTGGAAGTGATTGACAAGGACCGGTTTGTTCGTCGCTCAGATCCTAAGATGGTGGCAACTGGAAATCAACAGGGCAAGGGCTCCGGCGACGATGCAGTAGATTCGCCGTCACCGGAAGCGTCGAAGGCCACGAAGACACTTGTTTCCTGCACCTCTCGACCGTCACATTTAGAGTCCGCCGACAATACACTGGCGGGTGCTGAGCATCCTCAGATGTCTGATGCGGAACAGGGAAATGGAGAGGGTCCAAACGTTCAGTCACCTGTGAAGGAGGCAGAACATCCACAGGAGGAAGCTGCCCACCCGTCATTGGGGGATCTCACGATGACACAGGAGGGCCCGGTCGTCGTTGGGCAAGACGGCCAGTCACTTAGCCCTGCACTTGGTTGCACGCTGGAGCTTCCCGGCATACATGAAGAGGTGAATGAGTTGAGGACTGGAGAGTCTAAGCTGCTAACGAGTCCTGCAAGTGAGACGCGGAACCCAAGGAAGGAGAAATCAGAACTTGCAACCGGCACTTTGGTATCGGGTGAGATGCTAAAAGAGACACCGCTTATCTCCCATGACTATGTTACTTCTAGATGCAAGGGGAAGGGTATAGAGACGGTGGAGGAGAACCTTCCTTCATCGGGGGATCCCACAATAGTGCCTATGGATAAGCGCGTGCAGGTGGACATGAGTGTTGACGTTCGAAGGGATGCTATGACGGATTTGGACTTATTCAGTCCTGTACTAGGTAGGGACTCGTCGAGGCTTGAGGAGGCATCTGTAGTAAACATCGCCCTCGAGGCAGCAGGTGAGGTTGCTCGAGAAAGCGACACAGGTGTGGACACGGGGTTTTTGGATGCCTTGCCCTTAGATGGGGCAGAGGTTCTGAAGGTCAGCAATTTTGATGTGTTCAAGGAGTTATGTCATTTCTCGAGTCTAAATTCATACCCCAATCGACGACTAGATAATCCGAAGTCAAAGCATTTGGAAGCCATAAGGCAAGCAAATCTTTTCATATACGAAGAGGTGTTTAACTGGAATCTTGAACAGGGGGCGCTGTCACAAGATGCTTTGAAAGTACCGGAGAGCGATGCGCCAAAGCCGAGGGGAAATGAGATGGAAGACGTCACAGGTGCTTGAGTCCTCTACTATTTCATTGTATCTTATCTTGTTTTAAAGCTATGTCTCCTGAATTGACTCTAACTACATGTTTCTTTTGTCTTTTGCAGAGCTTGGAATGCCTTCCTTGCCTGTGGCGAGTTCATCGAGAGAGGTAGTTTTCAGACGGTACTTTGTGGTCCTTGACCTCAATGGGCTTCTTCTTCACAGATCTTTTGATGATCTTAATCGACGCAAGATTGTACCCCGTCCGGGTGTTGTAGAGTTCCTTGACTGGTTGCGTAGACATGCAGCCGTTGCATTCTGGAGCAGCGCTTTGAGCCGGAATGTGAGGTCTCTATTGGATACCCTTTTGCGGCCCACCTCATTTAAAGCAGCGGACGTCGTTGTTCTCTCGCAGGAGGATTGCAGGGTGTCGTCCTTTAGAGACCGCAACAATCCGAATAGGCCCTACTTTCTGAAGGATCTGACTACCTTCGCCAGTATCACGAATTTAAATTCCTTAGACAATGTTCTTCTAATTGATGACAGTCCAATTAAGAACCTCCTAAATGATCCATGCACCGCCGTTCATCCGAAAACATGGGCCGGTGATCTGAGGGACTACTTCTTGGAGGGGCAGTTGAAGCCATGGCTTCAGGGTCTGTTTCATTCAAACAAGAGTGTCGTCTCCTACGTCTTGAACCATCCACTTCCGGGTGGTCAGAGGTCGGAGATTAAGTTTTCCAGGCTGGCGAAGAGTATTCTAGGCGAAATTCCTAAATAGGGCTGGTTTTTCATACTCGGTAGGCGTTATCAGGAGATCTCACGATGATATCTGGGACTTCTATATAAGAAGAGATAGCGGGTCTCACAATATTGGTAGAACAGACTATAATCATAGTAAATGCATCTTCTGTAACTGACTTCGATGCTTATGTTCATAACAGACAAACTGGGTGACCTTATAAATTTACTTGTAATCTTCATAGTAATGCGATCATCGTGATATCTCACGATGCTTTCTTCTACTTCAGTGTTGTTGTAGTCGAATACCAAGCTGTTCTTCTTTTCTCTTTAAAGTACTCTATGTTCCGTCCCTTCTGTGAGTTACTGTTTTCTAATGTCTATCATCGGTATGATGGGAATTTCCAGCGAATTCGTTAATGTGGTTGTTCATTTCTTAGTATGGCCGTCTGTTTTCCATGATCCTGTAAATCTGTAATATGTAAATGATAATCCTTTGGACAGATTCAGTTTGTTAAATTTGCGTAGTTTTAGGATTTTCTCGAAAGAGATGTAGATGTCTGATTTGTCTCACAAATGCTCTCCGTTTCATGAGTCCTTCACTATGTTTTTGTCAGATACTTCATTTACGCTTTCGCTATTCTATTACCCCTCTACCTCCTTTGGAAAAATTTTAATCGTATTTGAATTGTGGTAAGTGGGGGCCCTTAGCCTCCCACTGCTGACTCTTCATCAGGAGATCTCTCGTTACATGATTTCCTATACATGTCATATCTTTATTCTCAGTGCGTATAGTATCATTGTATTGTTTCTCATTTCTTTTGCTTAGAATTTGTTCTTACAATATATATATATTTTTTCTTATGAACTCATTCATCCATCAGTAATATGGACACTGGTTTAGTTCTCTTCTACATAAACTCTTCGGTTGTTATTTTGTAATAAGCTCGTCCATTACCTCATCCGGGATCTCCTGATGTTCGAAAATTCTGCTTTTCGGGTACGGGTGTATTACTCTTTTACAGTCTGCATCACGGGATTTCACGATACGAATCTTCATGGTTTACCTCGGTCCGAATTCTATTCCTCTGATTCTACCACCACATGTGGAGGTAGTTTGTAGTTCATTTTAGTTTATGAATGATCTACATTCTTCATAAGCAGTTCACTTAAAAATGGAGCCCTACTTTTCTCGATCATCTCGGAATTACTTTGAACTGATGGGAGCAAAATTACACAAGTCTCACATTTTTTCCCAAAGCTTCTGGGGGCCTTCGGAAGTACGAATTGTTTTCTGTGTTTTTCTTTATAATTTTATTAGTAAATCGGAATGTTTGATTACTGCAGTTCATTGAACACTAATCCTTTGTTTGGGTATGCTACAGACAATTTCATAGGATATATTCCATCAGGAGATCTCTCGATAATTAAGGTCATGTTTCCTTTCATTATAGGTATTGTGTCCTTGACTGTGGGTGGGTGTTGTTTTCTGCAGGCGGTGGTGATCTTGGTACTCACGGGTGCTCTCTGCAGTGACGATTCTCCTTCGGATCTCCAGATTAATGTGAAGACATTATCACGCTTCGAAGCGTTCATTAGTCTTCTGCTGACAACGACTTCCATTTTTCTCTGGTCGAATATGCATTGGTCATCATTGAAAGAGATTCTTGCACGTTTTCTTCCACAAAAACTTATTTCGAGGTTATGGCGGATAATTTGTGGATGTGATTTACATTGCAAGTTGCAACTGCATCATCCTCATCGTCGACATGTATTGAAGACCCTCGTTAGTGATCCTCATGCCAGGGAGGTACTTAGGAATCGAACGGTTCATTTCCTTGATATAGATCCTATGAACATGCGGATGCATTTAATCCCCCCGGTCGTACATGTTAGAGATGACCCCAATAACTTGTACAGTAAATTCTGAAATGCAAGCTATTTTCATATTCATTTCAGAGGCGCACGCCTAAGTATGCTTTGGTGTATCTTTATGAATGAATTGTGGTGATTTCACCTTACTTCACTATACAATTGTCTCTATTTTGCATAAATCTCTCTATTTGCATGCATTGAACATGTCATCCTATATGCCTGTATAATGCTATGGGAATTTCATCTGGAGATCTCTTGATCTCCAATTCCCAATTTCAGTGATGGATTTCATACCTCCATTTTGTTGTGGATCTCAATGCTTCTAACGAAATAAACATGTAGACATGTTAGCATTTGAATTCACAATATTTACACATGGTCTGCAATTTTCAGAAGTAAATTTGTGGACAAGTATTTCAATCTCTACATCATGAAATCCCTAGATGATGGATTTGTTTCAATGAGTAAAACAACAAAAAACGCAATATAAACGCTTACAATGCTAAAGCGCGTTCTGTTATATGGCTTTTAATATACATATGTGCTCTATTACCTATTATCCTAGCTACTTTCAACATCATGACGGTGATTTTTTTCATAATGTAGGTTGTAATCATCATGGGATATCTTCCAAAAAGTCCGAAATTGGGCCCAAAGTCCAAAAGTAGTTAAATAGGGCATAATGGTAGTGCACACCATCCTTGAGATGCATTTTATTGATGTAGTTACTACTTATCTATATGGCTTCCCTTCATGCTATATTTATATGAAAGTTTCATGTGGTCTCGAAACCACTGGTTAAGTTGCTTTTATTTTGAGTAAGTATGAATTTGTTAAAATTACAATGGACATTATATGATCTTAAACAATTTGAACGCATGTAGTATCATCAACTGTAAGACTATCTCATTGAGCATCATTTATAAACGATCTACTATTCCCATGCCTCTTTATCAAACAAGACACTACAAGAAAATGGGGGTATAAATGACTTGTCCACAATGACTACACCGACAACAATGACTGCAAAATAGTCATTTTGCAATCATTTTGCAGTCATTGTTGTCGGTGCAGTCATTGTGGACAAGTCATTTATACCCCTATTTTCTTGTAGTGAGACAAATATGGATTTGTGATCCTTATTGCCCTTACAAGGAGGAGGAGGAATCACTAAGTGAACAATTTCCATATATCGCTATGTTCAGAGTACTTTTGTATTTAACTACATTTACAAGGCTTGATATTACATTTTCAATTAGTGTCCTTGCAAGGTACAGTGCCCATATAACACTATGAGATTGGGATGGCATAAGAGTGTGGTGACTCAATATTTTGGAGCAAAATATTCAATAGATTTTTTTAATTATAAAATTGTCGAAACCTTCATTATCCTTCCATGGATTTTTTTCCATTAGATTTTACCATGAGATTAGATTGATAAAGATGTTGTATTCTTTTTCTTTCATTTGTAATTTTGTACTTGATCATAATAAAAGTTTTCCCGAATAAGGTTTTAATGAGGCAACAATTATACATCATGCGAGATTATGGAAATTGTCATATATGACACTGCATAGAATTTTGTATAAATGTTGTGTCGAGCGAGGGGTGTTGGGAATAGAAAATACAACAAAAATAAAATAAAATTGCAAATGCAAAGCTTGAGTCAAAAAAACATCAAAGAGTGTTGATAACAGAAAACAGAAAACAGAAAACACAATAAAACAGAAAACACAATAAAACTACAAAAGGTTATAAAACCAAAGTACGCAAGAAGAAGAAGTGTACTTTCAGAGGAGGTATTTAACATAAACCAAAAAAAATAGATGAATAGTCCTTCTCTCCTATTGGTCCAAGGGATTCTCATCTAATTCCTAATTGTCTTTATAAATACAATGAATTACAGTGAACTACAATGGAGAGTATATTAAGAAAATGTTTTTTTAAATATTTTTTTTTAATTTTTATTTTTTACTTTAATTTTATTACAACTCGTATGGCAATTCCAATGGCTATTACTAATATTGAACCACCAAAACTTCAACCTTTTTTTTTTTCCACAATTAGCAATTGATAGAAGTAATTATTCATTATGGGCAAAAACTACAAAAGTGCATATATCTGTGAAGCAATTATCACAATATATTACTTTTGACCAACTTTCTATTGTAAGTACCTTAGTTTCTACCACTACTTCTTATAAAGCATTGCTTTTGCTTTGTTGCCATCTTGTTTCCTCTTTACAACATCAATATATAGAACTTGAAAATCCAAATGAGCTTTGGCACAAGCTCAAATCTTGTTTTGATCACCAAATAACCATCTTTCTTCCTAAAGCTTGTCACATTTGAACTCATGTACGTGTGTTGGATTTTTCGAAACTTGTTTCCTTCAATAATATGTTATATTGTATTATATCACAACTAAGGTTGTGTAGTTAGGTCATTACTAGGGAAAAATGATTGTGAAGACTTTCTCAACATTTCCACCGCTACCTGTTGTACTTGCACAATAGTATAAAAATATGAAATTTGAGAATTACTCAGATCTCATGTCTATATTACTTTTTGTTGACAATCGAAATGAACCCCTTTTGAATGACGCAAAATTCCATCTAATTGAAACTATGGTTTCTGAGTCTCAGGACTATTGTTAAATTTTTTAATGTTCAATATAGGAAAAATAGCCATGATCGCTTGGGCAGTCATAGTCGTGATAACCCCAACATGCACAAAGGAAAATGACAACCATGGCAAGTGTCCACTAGAGATGCATTCTTGCCACAAATGTGGCAAAATGGGTCATTTGGCAAATGTTTGTCGGACATTAGAGTGTTTTGTAAAGATGTTTTACAAAAATAAAAACCACCCAATTCAAACTTGAGAAACCCACACCATGGATGCATTTAAAACTGATGACATAGAAACATTTGTTGCTAAGGATACCTCTACTAAAATTTGATGACTATAGTTGAATCAAATGTGTTTTGTTTCTAAGAAGGATCAGTAAGGTGATATTGCCTGAGGACACCACCATTACATGCATGCATGCTATGTTTTCTCCCTTTGCCCTTCCATGAGCTTAATCACCTTTCGGGATATGTGCACTAATATTTATTTATTTTCACCTCTCCACCAAAATTCTAGATAGGTGAGAGGCTCTGATGTTTTGTACAAAATAATAAAGTTGTGGAAACAACCTTTGCAATGGGAAAAAAAAATGGATTGGATTGCAATCTGACTACCAATTATATATGCCTTATATCAAGCATGCTGAAGGAATAATTCTTGCTCATGAAGAAGAAAATCCAAATTGAATACAAAATTATCTGTGATGTATTATAGTACAAGTGATATTTGAGACATGACAACAAATCAAGGAGGAGTAGTCTATTGTGAGTGTTTATTTATCCCCCTTTGGTAAATTTACGAGTACAACCAAGTTCTTGTGTTTGAGCTTTTGTTCTTATAGGTGCCTAATGTTGGTCCATAGTGACTTCTAAGCAGTGGATCTTTTCTAAGTTCCTAAAGTTCTACAAATTCACAAAGAAATCATCAAAAATTAATTGCAAAGACTAATTCTAAACAACCCGAAGTATTTAGGCCATTGTGATTTTCTCATAAAGTCACTAAAGTCTAAATTTAACTCCTCTAAGTTGTAGTTCAGATCATGCCATTTTCCGAAAACATAAGACTTGCAATATTTGAATTTTCCTACAAGAAGTTATGACCGGATGAAGTTTGAGCCTTTAAGAGGCTATCTAAACTTCATCCACTACTTTAGATTCCTTTCCTGTTTCAATTGATCTTGAATTAAAGAACCTTAGGCTTAGCTTACTAGACTCTACTCACTTTCCAAGTTTGGACTTGGATGGACAATTTTCAATTGACTTCATCTGTTTTCATTCTTCTATAACTATTAGAGTTTTGAGTATTTTTTTGAGATCGACGTAGTTTTGGACTCCTCTAAGTTCCTTCTATCTAATTGGAACTCTAATTTTCTACTTGATTTAAAAAAAAGGTTCTATTCTACTTCTTACCTTGTTCCTAAGGTTCAAGACTTCTTTTGTTAGTATACTATTTATGGACTTTGGACTTTGTTTGGGACCTTATAGAGTCTAGGATTACCTATCTAGATTGATAAAGAACTTTAGATTTGGACCTTACTAGTGAAAGTTGTGAGTGGATGAAGTTTGGCCGCTTATCGGTACTTCAAACTTCAACCACTATTTTGTACCGATCTACAATTCAAAATCCACTTACATTCTCATTTTTTACTTTTAGATTTCTAAGATTATCTAAGTTTCTTTTCTTGTTTTTTTGATGAAATTGTCTAATTTTCATCCAAGATGACTTCTAAACTTCATCCACAATTATCTCTCTCAATTTGACTTTAATTCCTAAGTACCCTACATTTTTGGAAACCTCTTAAATAAGATCTATCAGATTTTTATCTAAACTTTGGAAAAAACTTAGTCTTGACACTTTGACTTGTATTTGTGTTTTGGTTATGTTTTAAATGGCAAATTTAGATAAATCAAAGAAAGAAGAAGGAATTAGTAATTCACCTCAAAATGCACCTCATCTAGAAGGTGGTCAAAAACACCTTCAAAGTCCCTGTCATTTTCCATGTTTGGATTCTTCTTGTAATTTTACTCACCACTTGAAAATATGATTTTAGTACAAGTTTGAAAGTCTTAGACTTTAGGAACCTTTCGACTTTCAACATCTTCCTTTGCTTCTAACAATATTTCTCTCCATTATTTTATTCTAAAAGTCGACTTTGGATGGAATTAAATTCCTATGCTTTGAGGTCCAAAATAATAATTGACCCTTGGAATTACTTTATTACTTTCCTAGTCAATTATTATTCTATCTACATTCTAATGGTCTGAATTGTTTCTCTAAGATCTCCACCTAATCCTATCAACTCACACTCCCTTTCCTATTCCATCTTCTCTTCTTCTAATGGAGCCTCTTCA
>OX579635.1:9528032-9735164 GCA_951230915.1 Antitrichia curtipendula
AGATATTTGCAACCAAAGTGAAGATAACAAGTTTTTTTGAACCTTGCTTGACTAGAATTTTTGACTTTAAATCTTCTTAACTTAAATTTTTTGTATTATCAACTTTGATTTTCTAAGTTTGTATGTTGGAAACTTGAGTTGAAAATCTAGGAAAAAGTATTCTAGGAAAAAAATTCAAGAAAAAACACTTAAATTTTACTCAATAAAAAATTGTTAAGTAGAAGTAGGTTTAAGATTGAAGTAAAAACTCAATCATTAATAGCTCTAAGATGAGATTGAAATACAATTATCTTAATGGTCATATTGTTCTAGCAAAAAACTACAACCCTATTTAACAATTTTTTGGAAAATTGTAAAAGTTGCATTAAAAAATGAATCCTATAAGTTATTTTTTCAAGACGATGCTTAAATTGCCCAAAAAACTAAGATTGTCCATACCTTTCTCATTACTAATCCAAATAGAATGAATCAAAGCTTCAAATGTAGACAAAAATATGAAGTTCTAGGCTCGGGGAGGTCATACTGCGAAAAGTAGAAAACCACGTGAGTTAAACTATAGGGTGAATTTTATTCATTGGAGCAAAAATTTATAAATGATGTAGATCTATTTTAGCTTGGATTTAATTCTTGAAACATCATTATGTATAAACTAGGGTATTGAAAAATCTTTTGATTTAAAAAAAAAATAGATATAAATTAGTGTGAATAAAATCATAGAAGAAAAAAAATTAATTTTAGCATGAGTATAATCCTTAGTCCTTCTAAAGGATGAATGAAAAAGATTATGTTTTAACTATTTAACGCTTTGTACAAGAAGATGTGTTAAAAATGAATCATCAAAGATGCTTTCTTAATGTATTTTGGTACCTCCTAGCTCCTTGTTTTGAATCTCAAATTTAGCCATGAAAACGGTCTCTTTTGAATTTGAACCCAACTAATAAAATGATGCAAACCAAGTCTAGTTTCTATTTTATGTTGCATATTTTTATGCCCAACATTCTCCCAAAAATCCTTCATTATCAAACAAAATAAAATTCCTAAAGTTTATAAATACTATAGCATGCCAAAAATTAAGTTAGATTTTCATTTATAACCTATAGGATGCTTAAAATTAAGACCAAGTAGCTTTTTTTCTACTCAAAGGGTCCTTTAAAATCATGATTACTAAGTAAATAGCCTCCAAACAAATAGGTGGTTAACGCACGTGATTACAAAACATAAGGGGAAGTGACCTCCCCGAGGTTCTAGGAAAAAAAAATTAAGAAAATTATTTTGATTTTTTCTGACTTTTTTTGAGCTGCCATCCGCCCCCTCCGCCTCATCCGTTGCATCCGCAAAGGTTGCCCAATCCGTCCGCCAAGTCCATTTGACCATTGGGACAAAAATACGAATTTCATTTTCCTCACCAACGGTCACCTCCATTTTTTCTCAGCTAAAGACTATAAGTGCGAGAAAGAAGTTATTTTCAAGCACTCTTGAGGATTTGAACACTAAGATTTCCAAAGGCTAGGCGCTGCAAATTTATTTGTGTCCCTTTGCATAGTCTGGTGGAAGAGGGGGGGTCTTGATTTTTAAGGCTTTGTGCACTCAGTGTTTTTTTTGATTGTGAACTTTCTAAACTCAGTGCGTAGTGCATACGTTTCAAATTTGTTTCGAAGATAAAAAATTTGAACCGGTCAATTTGAGCAAGGATTTTTCCACTTGGTATTATGGTATAGGGTCACAGAAGTGGGTAAAGTACAATGCAAGGCTTGCAAATGTGTGTTCAGCTAGAAAGTGAGCCGTATGTTGAGTCACTTGGGATATGAAGGCCTTTTAGGTTCTTGTGATATGGGAGGTCAGCCTATATTTGCATTTGACATCCAAAATAAAAACTCTATTCGTTCATTGCAATGGGACATTCCCACAAAACCTTGTTGCGGACAAAGTGGATCAAAATGACATGCCTATGTTCAAAAGTGATCTGTTGAGCAGTATGGACACGCCGCAGTCTATGCAAGAAGATTTCTGTACAACACCAAAGGAATTTGTTTGTGTAGGTTCCGAAGTAACTCCAACCAAGGAAACATCTAGTAAAGGGGGGATTGAAATGGCATCAAGTAGTAGGCCTCCGACGCAAAGCAAGCTATTAGATAGCTTTCAAGATAAAAATAAACAAGAATTGCATGCAACGTGGGCCCATTTTTTTTATGCAACAAATATATTGTTTTATATAGCCCGGAATCCAGCCTTCAAAGAAGCAATGAAGATGACAGCTAAGTGTAAGAGGTCCTACACTCCGCCCTCATACTACGATCTACAACATAAATTGCTTCAATAAGCAAAGTCAAATCTTGTGGGAAAGTTGCATCACAGGACCAATAATAGCATGAGGAAGTTTGGAGCGACAATGTCCATTGATGGATGTAGCTCAGTTACAAACTGCCCATTGACAAAGACCATGCTTGTATCTTCAGATGGTGAACAATTCCTTGGATCGGTAGATACAAATGGGCAAAAGAACATAGTAGCATATGTGGCAGCTATCTTGAAAGAATTTATAGAGCATGT
This sequence comes from Antitrichia curtipendula, assembly GCA_951230915.1. Lineage (NCBI taxonomy): Eukaryota > Viridiplantae > Streptophyta > Bryopsida > Hypnales > Leucodontaceae > Antitrichia > Antitrichia curtipendula. The sequence goes on from OX579635.1 coordinate 9,530,583, forward strand.
GGGTCCCACAAATGTAGTGCAAGTGACTGCGGATAATACTAATGCAAATTTGGCAGCATGGAATTTGGTGTTCAATAAATATCCACAAACTTTTTCCAATGATGTGTGGTACATGCATTAAATTTGTTGCTAAAAGATTGGGAGAGCCAAATGTGGATCAAGGAGTCAGTGAAGGATGCCGAGGTTGTAGTCAAATTCTTTAGGAAAAGGCACATGTCACTTGCTATATTTCAGAAGTATGAGATGAAGCATAGTATGTTGAAGCTATTGAAAACAAGGTTCGCCTCCTATTTTATCATAATTGACCAGTTGTTGGAGGTGAAGAGCATAGTGAAATAGAGTGTGGTGGATCTACACTGGGTTACATACGTAAATACGTTGGATGATAGCAGAAAAGGCAAATCACGAACGAAGTCTCGGACACTGTACAATATTGTTGTGGTCGAGCATTCTTGGAATCATTGGATCAATGTGCGGGAATTGACCGCCCCAATTGTACATGGTTTACTTGATTTGCATACAAAGACGTCATGTATGGAGAAGGTGTTTCTTATTATGTGAAATTTAGATAAACATGTCCCTGGTCTACAAAGAGCGCCTTTCTGTTTGGACGTTGAACCGGGCAATACCATAGGAGAATTCTTTTTTCAAACAACACAAGATGGGGGGGACAAATCTACATTATGCAGAAGCTCTTTTTTAACCCGTACCTTCTTTACGATAAAGAACTAGCTGACGATCAAGATGCAACAGACGCAAGCAAGCATGTTATAATGAAAATGTACGACCCTGAAGAGTATGCGAAGGTGGTGAAGGAATTTGTAGCCTTTTGACATAGAGAACCTTCGTTCTACAATATGTTGGAGCCCAATGAACAAATGTTGTTGACACACGCTTGGCGGGATTTTGAGGGTGCATGTGGGAAGTTCATTGCTCTAATTGCCAAGAGGATATTGGCCCAACCGGTATCATCATCTTCATGTAAATAAAACTAACTGGAATAGCTACTCTTATGTTCACAACAAATCTTGGAACAAGTTGACGACAGAGAAGGCAACAAATTTGTTGTATGTGTACACTAATTCCAAAGTTGTGGCCACATCGAAGGATAAAGACAAGAAGAAGTGGTACCATGACAATGTAGAGTTTGAGAAGTCTAAGGCAGGGTCCGATTTGGAAGACGAGGATGATAGGACTCACCCGCTTGACGGAGATGCCGAGAACAATGACATGCACAATTCACATGATGAAAGGTATTGTAGCCCCAACTGGAGCAATGAAGAATTTAGAGGCAATGGTAGAGACATATACGACTTTCCATTGGATGAGGAGAATAATGGGTATAATGAAGATGTACCTTCGATAGCTAGATTTGTGAATGGACATTGGTCCATGAATAACAAGATTGTTTTATCCAAAAATGAGAATGTCTATGTGGAGGTAGAAGAGGCCAATGGGACAATGTTTCCCAATGGTGGGATTGGAGAATCAGATGAAATAATTTAGATTTCCAATTCTCCGTCCATGGGAGGGGTATAAGAGGAGGAGAATGACAACAAAACGAGGGTGGAGGATGTCATGTATAGGTTCAACTGAACGTGCGCAATTCAAATGTTCAATCCATTGAGGCATTGGCGAGCAAAAATAGTGGGGAATCCACTATGGAAAATGATAAACAAATGAAGTAAAAAAAAATGATGATTGATGTTTGGTAGAGCCCATAAGCCTAGTTTTTGCCAACAAAAGTAAAGGCAACCCTAAACTCACGCAAGAACCACAAGTGCCACCACTTAGTGTTCCTCTACGTACTCTATTTACAAGTAGTAGCAAAACTTGGAATGATTCAAGGAGCTCCGGGTTTGGAAAATGATTTGCCAATATTCCAAAAGAGAAGTAGCCTTCCATCAATCAAAGTCACACCCTATTATCATCTACCGATGAGACATTGGCTGCAATGTTGCTTCGGCGTACTTCTTGCAATCTTCCACCACGACGCAACAACAACTCAACCCTTACGCTGCAATCTCCAAATGCAATGAAGATAATCATTCATGGAGGGTCCACATTAGGGAAACCAGAGGTCACAGAAGGCACTCAAGGCAATAATAAAAGAGTTATGCAACCTTTCACGTTTTTTCCAAACAAAAAACAAAATGTGGATAGAATCCCTCTTGATGTATGTGTGCTTGTTGTACAAAACAAAATGAAACCGGTCTCATGCCTTAGGGAAGAGAATAGGAAAGCCATACCGACAGTAAAAAAAGAAAACAAGAAGGGCAAAAGAAAGAGATCACACATATCTAGGGAATTACAAGACAGATTTACACTTCTAAGCTCTTCATCAAACGATTTGGAAGACACATCCGATAATGATTACTGTCTTTAGAGATTTAAGAGATGTGGGCTTAGGTATTCATGTGCTCATATTACATGTACAAATAGCATGTAATGACAAAAGGTTGTTTAAATCTTTTATTATACTACTACTACTGTATTTGTTGATATTGTGAATATATTTACAATTTTCTATGGTTTGCAAAACCAAGTAAAAATTGAATAAAAATTGATTGTATATTTATTTTCTCTTGAATGAAACATAATATATTGCAGTTGGATTGTATAAAATGCTGTAGCATTTGCTTTATGGTTGTCCTGGTTTTAGAATTGCAACTTCTCATGTTACAATCACCTTCATTACTTCAAGAAGTTCTCAATTAAATGATGTGACTCCACGTTACCACAAGTCCACAAAGCATGCATGAATCTCGCATGTGTACGTTCTCCAACAATTATGCCAAAAGAATTGGCCATTTGTGAGCCTAAATTGCGCTCCAAAAACATCAATAGCAAGTTCTCACATGTAGCAATAAACATCTGAAACTTAGTCTCATTTTTTCATAACTAAAAAATAAAATGAAATTTCGTATAAATGTTAAGGGCTAAACAACTTGCCTCCACATGCGTGGTTTGCCATCTGCCTTCTAATGCTTATCCACTTGAAAAGCGCCCGTCTGCTACTTCCCCGTCCGCCCGCCCGCCTGTCGCTTTATCCAAATGTCTAGACGTCCAAATGTCTAGAATTTGGATGTGATTTTGCCCGGGATGTCACTTTCGTCAACCCTAGTCAAAAGTTATGAAAATTGTTGGGCCATGAAGCTACTCCTTACGCACATGTTGCATGAAAAATTCAAAGAAAAAAAAAATTCCATTCGGAGTGAGCTGTCCAAAATCTCTATGTTGCCAAAAACTACACTTTGGTCCTTTAGGGGTTAATATCTTTTTGAAAAGCTAATGTAAATTCCTAACTACTTCTATTTTCAAATTTTGTTTTTTTGATTGTCCTAATGGTCTGAATCTAATTTCTAACCTCTAATGTTGTCTAATTTAATTCAATTATTTTTGAGGAAAATAAAAAAATTGAGAAAGAATTTCAAAAACTCACTTCAAAATCCACGGCTTCCACGGTTCCATCTTTGCATACCACAATCATTATTTCGTCATAGATCCTATCCGCTCCCATTTTATATTTTTGGCATCTTTTGAATTTGTACGTATGTTGAATATCATATGATGGTTAAAGGAGTTCCAACTCCTTTCTTCTTTGTCCCAATGTTTTCTTTTCTTTTCTCCTATCCCTTTCTAATTTTTTATTTCTCTCTGAAGATGTTTTTTTCAAATCAAATCTTGTTTGTTGTAAACATAAAACTAAACAAACCACAGAAGGTAGCAAAACACCAACTTATGCAAGAATTAAGAAGTGTTATTTTGTAAGAAGGTATACAAACATAAACAAGGAGGGAAAAGATGAATAATAATCATTACCTGTTTGTAAAAAGGATTCCCATCTAGTCATTAGTTGACTATCAGCTAGAATGGAGAGTGTATTAAGTTAATAATATAATCTTAAATCTCTTCCTTGCTTGACATAAAATTTTATATAAAATTCTATGCAATATCATATATGATAATTTCTTGTCAAATATATGGTTGTTGCCTCAGTAAATCCTTATTTAGAAAAACTTGACTAAAGTTAAGGAGAAAACCACAGATGAAGGAAAAAGAATACAACACCTTTATCAATCCATTCTCATGGTAAAACTCAGTGGAAAAAATCCATGGAAGGATATCAAAGGTTTCTACAATTTTCATAATGAAAATCTATTGAGTCTTTTGTTCTAAAACATTAAGTCATCGCATTCCAATGTCATAAATAAGTCGACGATGGGTACATGATGGAAAAGCTTTGGTGAAGAGATTGGCAAGATTATCTGCTAATATAATCTTTTTGACTTCAAGTGCTCGGTTTGTAATCAAGTCATGGGTATAACTAAATATTTTGGATGAATATGTTTAGTCCGATCATTCTTAACAAAACCCAATTGTATTTGTGAAACACAAGCACTGTTGTCTTCATATAAAATAACTGGAGAATCATCATGTGAAAATCCTCAGATTGTTTGAATAAATTAATCAATAGATCTCAACCAGATGCATTCATGAGATGCCTCATGCAAAGCAATAATTTCTGCAAAATTGGATGATTTTGCAATTATTATTTGCTTTACCAATTTTTAAGATATCACAGCTCCATGTTGTAAGAAAACATAGCCCGTTTGAGACTTGGATGTTGTAGGGTTAGATCTATAGCCAACATTAGCATATTCAACCAATTTGAAATCTATTGATCTAATATAATGTAAACCCAAATTTTTAGTTCCTTTCAAATAACAAAGAAGGTATTTAATGTCATTCCAATATCATCGTGTGGGACGGGCACTATGCCTTGCAAGGACACTAATTGCAAATGCAATATTAGGCCTTAGATATAACCAAATATAAACTAATAAAAGTGCTTCAACCGTAGTAAGGTATGAATATTGTTCACTCAACGGTTCTTCCTCCTCCTTGTAAGGGCAATAAGGATCATCATGTTTGTTATTTCAACTAACCATAGGTGTGAAAAGTAGATAAGCATCTATCACATTAAATATTTTTATGATTTGGTTGATATAAGTCATATGTGATAGAAAAATGCAGCCATTTTTCATGTGAAGAACTTATAGACTGATGCAAAAAATAGTTTTGTTAAGCAATTTCATTTTAAACTCACAAATAAAAAATTGAGTAGTTGCAATACACGCACATTTGGTGCCATCAAGGTTCAAATCATCAACATATAGTGCAATAATTACAAATCCATCTTTGTCTCGTTTAATAAAGAGATGTAGAAGCAACAAATCATTCATAAAATCATATTAAATAATTTTTCAGTCGTTGATACAACATGAGTCTAGATTATTCAAGACCATTTAATGCCCATTGTAATTTAACACCACGATTTTTACTTGGAATAGGTGCAACTGGAGTAGTGGTTTTGAGACCATGTGGAACTTTCATATAAATATAAACATTAAGATCTCCATATAGATAAGCAGTGAATACATCCATAAGATGCATCTCAAGGATGGTATACATTGCCATTCCAAGAAGATATTGAAAAGTAATAGAATCCTAAGCTGGTGAATATGGAGAATCATAATTATTGCCAAACTTTTGTATGAAACCTTGAGCAACCAAACAAACTTTATAATGGATAATATGAGCTTTATCATTGTATTTGCGTATAAATACCAACTTGTATCTAAAAGTCCAAGAAGTGAGATTAACCCCTAAAGGATTGTTGTCTCTTCAGGGGACAAATGGGATTTTGGACAGGTACAGGTACAGGTACATACCGGATGAATTTTTGTTGTGATTTTTTGAAACCTTTTTTGAAGATAGAAAAATTGATAAGCTTTGTGGGAATATAATTTTTTCACAATCGATGCCCGGGAACAACAGTTATGACCAAATAAGCTCAAAACAGGGGATGTGGGGGCAGCTTTAGCAGCAAAAAAAAACTTGCAAAAATTTGAATTTTTTTTTAGTAAGTTTTTCTCATAGAATATATTTTTGTCTATCTGGAAAGCTTTAATTCATTTCATTTGGATTTTTTTATGAGAAAGTTATGGACATTCTTCTTTTTGGAGCAGTTAGAGCATCTTCTTGAAAAAACAAACTTGTAGGATTCATTTCTGAATGCAATTTTTTCAATTTTTTAGGGTTTTTTTTGCATGGTTTAGTTTACTTGCTAGAAAAATCTCACCATTGGAATTAGTGAATTGTAATTCCATCTAAAATATATGAATATTTTAGATTTATCCTCTTACTTGTATCTACTTCTACTTAACAATTTTTTTAAGAATGATATTTAAGTTTATTTGAATTTTATTTAATTTTCCTAGACTCTCAACTCAATTTTCTACTATAATGATTTAAAGCTCAAAATGTTGTAGTGTGCAAAAAATTTAGGTTAAAAATGTTTGAAGCCAAAAAATCTAGTCCCACAATGTGCTGAAAAACTTGTTTTTTCCACTTTAAATGCAGATATCTTGCAATCTGTGCGGTCAAAAATTCTAAAAAAAATTCCACACATTTTTATACTAGTTAGGTGTAAGATCCTATGGTTAGATGTGCAAAAAAGAAATTCAAGTTGTTTTACACTTTGCTATAGAAATTGCAATTTTGAGTGTTTTTTGGCAAAAAAAAGGCCTTGGGCCTTTAGGGGTTAAATAGAATAGGTCCAAAGACTTGTTTCTTATACAAAAAAGCATGCTCCTCCTTGATAGCAACTTTCTACTTTAGCCAATTAGAGCAAAGCATTGCTTCATCAATAGTGTTTGATTTGGGATCATCTTTCTCTGAAGAAACATTTTCTCCATTTGTACAAATGAATGATTCATCTGTATCATTTGTTGCTATGTTCTAAATATCACTTGTACCACAATACATCACAGATAATTATATGTTCAACTTGAATTTGTGTTGCTTGCAAGCAATAGTTTCTTTTTTAGAAGTTATAATGATACTGGACGTAGATGTAGATTCCGATGTGAGTGACCCCGTAAAATTGGTAGTGACTGGTGTAGACATAGAAAAATAGTATTATCATCCATTGTCTTATGCTTTTGTGGTTGTTTATCCGATCCACATGCCCGTTTGTCTAGTGGTTGCGAAGTTGGAGTTGTAATGGTTTCTAGCAATGAAACTTGAGTAGGAACGTTTTAAGCTTCATTCAATAAGATTTTCGTAATCCTTAGTGCATCATTGAAGCCTTCATGTGTTTGATTTGCAATCTTTTGCAAGTGTAAAATCTTGGCAACCTTAGTTTTAGCCAAAGATGTTTTAGGATCAAGAGTTATTGTAAATGTCTCAAGTATCTTAACCCCTAATTGCCTGAGCGACCAAATATGCTTGCTGCAAAATTTCAGGCTCATTTGGGTACGGGCAGTTAAATTCCTTTGACTAGTTAAAAAAATTTCACGGGTAGTATTGAAGGTTAACTATTGGAAACTTTTATTTTTCACTAAAAAAGGAAACAGTATTTGATTTTTGAGAGGTCCTCAAAGGCATATATGTATCATTAGTGGAAGAATAAAGTTTGCAAATTTTACTTGATTTCCTGGCTTTGAACAAAGCTTGCCAATTTCACTTGATTTGAGATCTAAAAAATTGTACTTATCCATTTGCTTTAAAAATGGTCCCAATGGAAAGGGTAAAGTGTTTTCATGATTTTCACCGTTGAAAATTTAAACATGCAAGTGTTGATTTGGAGTTATTTGCAATTTCTACTTATAAAAAAAATTGCATTTCAACAATTGCAAGGTGGATTGTGTAATGAGTTTGATAGCTTTTCATGTGAAATTAAGTTTTTTGAAAGTGTATTTTAGTGTGCTAACATAATTTGTAGTTGTTCATGTCACCTCCAATCCCCAAAAATATTTATTTGCAAATTTCTCAAACATTGTGGGGAGGGGCAACATACTAAAAATAGAAAACATACATTTCTCTTATTATGATCTCACAACTCCTATGCAATTTTGCACTCAAAATTGGTATACATACTAATAAGCTAGCTCTTTAAACATCTATAAGGTTAGATTTTGAAAAAATAATAATTTGCATCATTGGGGATAACTATAAGTCCATGCTCTTTTTTCATAGGAAGAACACACTTGGAAAGGCTTAGGCACTTAGGGGTTAAACAAAAAGCCCTTAAAATGTTCTTGAGTAGATGCTCCTCTTTTCAAAAATAGAAATACGTCTTTTGCAAATCAACAATTGGCGAAATAGGCACAAAGCAGCACACCAATTGATGGATAGATGTAATGAATAATTCTTGGAGAATTAAATCCAGCATATATACCTTCTTGTCGATGAGTTCCAATCGAAGGCGTTGAAATTACAAAATTTGAATCCATACATGGCAACCAAATACTCTTAAGTGAGATACATTTGGAACATGTCCTAAAAAGCTCTAGTGATGAAGCAATCTCTAAAGATGAAGGACGGAGTCGAATTAGAGTTGCAGCATGTAGAATTGCATGTCCCCATATAGATGTAAGCAAATTTGCTTGAAGTAGCAATGATCTTGCAATAAGTTGGATCTATTTGATAAAAGACTCTGCTAGTCTATTTTGGGCATGCTAATATGGAACTTAGTAGGTCAAGTCAATCCCCGTTGCAGTGCAATTATCTTCAAAAGATCTTGCTTAAAATTCTTGAACATTATCTATACATAGTATTTGATTGGATAATTAGAGAAATGAGCTTAAAACGTATTAGCATTGAAAGTAAATTGACAAAAATCAAATTTCTCATTGATAACAACAAGGCATGAGATTGTTTGCCTTATGCATCAACCAAAACCAAGAAATATTGAAATGGTCTAGACATATGATTTATTGGACTACAATTATCATCATGTAGTCTTGAAAGCATTGGTGGTAATTCATAGGGAAGCTACCATAACGATGGTCTAGAAATTAACTTGCCTTGAACACATGCTTGACATAATATCACTGAATTGACATCTGCTAGTTGCAATTTAGACCAACAACGCATGGAATAATTTTTCTAAATAAAGTAGAGCTAGGATGATTCAATCTTCTATGCCAAAAAAAAGTTCTATCATCTTTACAAGATATAACAAAACCACATACAACAAATGGTTGGATTGGAATCCAATACAAGCCATTTGTTGCAACAAATGCTGTTTCTACACTTTATTAATTTGTACAAAAACCAGAGTTTCTCGCCTATCTAGAATTTTGATCGAGAGGTGAAAACCATTGGTGCATACACCTCGATAACTGATCAGACTCCGGGGCCTACATGGAGAAAACATAACATATTAACATGCATACATGTCATGGTGGTGCCCTCAGGCAAAATCACCTTTGTTGGTTCCTCCTAGAAATGAAACACATTTGATCCAGTCACAATCATCAAATTTTTGGTTTGCCAAGTTGAAAGATTGTTTTCATCAAAAAAATTATTATTCCATAGGATTGTATGTGTAGTTGTAAAGTCAAAGAACGCATCACAAGACTCATCAGTGGAGATATCCTCAACAACATATGTTTTGTGCTTTTTATCCACAAATGGATCCATAGATGCATTCATGGTGTGGGCTTATCGATTTTAAGCTAGAAGTTTCTTATTCTCCTAGAACATCTTGAAAAAATAGTTTGATGTTCGACAAACATTTGCCAAATGGTCCACTTTATCACATTTGTGACAATAAAGCATCTTTGATGCACACTTACCATGATCGTTATTAAAGGGAGTGTTATTCTTCTTTTGTAACTATTGGTTTTTATGATTATGGCTATGGCTATCCGGTTGTCTAAAGCAATTTTTTGCATGTTTATGTGCCTTAGATTTAATATTAAAAACCTTGACAACATGGGACACAAGAACCATAGTTCTAGCTGGATGGACCTCTGCATTATACAAGAGAATTTTGTTTTTCTTTTCAACAAGTAGTAACAGAGACATGAGATCTAAGTAATTTTCAAATTTCATATTTTTGAATTGCTGTGCATGAACAATAGAGGCAAAAAAAAAATGTTGAGAGAGTTTTTCTCAATCATTTCATTTTTTATAATAGCTTGACCGTACAACCTCAGTTATGATATGATGTGGTACAATTCATTATTGAAAGCAATGAGTATTGGAAAGTCCAACACTTATAAGGATCATAGAGGACTTTGGAAAGAAAGATCGTTTTCTGATGGTTAAAGAGAAATTTGAGCTTGTTTCAAAGTTCATTTAGATTTTTAAGTTTCAAATACTAATGTTGTAAAGTAGGAACAAGATGGTGATAGAGTAAAAGCAATGTTTTCTAAGTATTAGCTGTAGAAATAGAGGCACTTACATCAAAAATCTTGTCAAAAGTAATGCAGTCTGATAATTGCTTCGCAAATATATGTGCTTCGTAGTTTTTGTCCATAATAAATAATTTCCACCATCAATTGCGAGTTGTGGAAAAAGAAGAGGCTGAAGTCTTGGTGGCTCAATATTAGTAGCAGCCACCGGAATTGTAATAGATGTGGCAACAGAAGAAGTTGATGTAGTCATAATGGAGAAGAAAAAGTGTCTTATAGATTGAAGAAACTTAAAATTGATAGTTTAAAACAAAATAAAAAATGAAGTTGAAGAAAAAGATAAAGATGAGATACAGATTTTTTTATTTTTTTTAAATGAAAAAAAAAAAAAAAGATAAAAGATAAAATAAAGATAATGATAGAAAAAATTGAAATGAAAATTGAAAGAATAAATTAATAAATAAAATAGTTGGAGTTTGAAGGGACAACCAAGAGAAGGTAGAGGACAAAGTGGTGGTGGAAGTGGTGTTGGAAAGGTAGGCAAGAAGGCAAAGTGTAGCAAGGGAGGAAGAGACGAATAGAAACAAAGAAATCAACAAAAATAGGTCGGAAGGAGTCAATAGGAGTCTTGGTTCGGAAGGGGAGCAGGGAGAGGACAAAGCGGGACGCAGGGTTTGAGCGACTAAAAAGAACACCTGAGGCTGGGGTGGGATATTGGGGTAGAGTAGATTGGGATTAGAACCAAGAAGCAACAACAGTAGGGGCCTTTAGAGAGGGAGAGATTGCAGGAATAGCACAAGCAGGACAACAAAGAGGGTTGGAACATAGAAGAGAGATAGCAAGGGTGCAAAACCTTCTCCTAAATAAAAATAAAAATTGAAAGTATGGAAATTCAAGAAATTCAAGAAATTCAAAGACAAAAGTACTAAAGTGTGCTAATAATAGAGTGTGCTAATAATAAAGTGTGCTAATAATGTGTTGTAAACACAAATATAAACAAACCACAAAAGGCAGCAAAACACCAATGTACTCTTTTCCTATTTGTGTAAAAGATTCTCATCAAGTCACTAGTTGATTATCAACTAGAATTGAGAGCGTATTAAGTTAATAATATAATCTTAACACTATCAAATTTAATTCTAAATGCTTTGCCAATTTGGTTTAGGAATCAAACAAAATTCAAATACAAACTTGTTTAACTTCTACTAACTAATTTTTTGAACCTAAGGAAGTCAAATATTTTCTTTCTTGTTGTTTTTGTTTTGTCTTAAACAAAGTCAAACTTTATTTAAAGGACTCAAAGTATATATTCTCTAATGAATGGTTCTTATTCACTCTTGAAGTTCCTTCAATCTCTCCAACTATCTAAATACTAAGCTTCTATGGATCCAAACTTGTCTTACAATCAAATTTTGTAGTCTTATATACAAGATGCTAGCTCCAGAGTTCAAAGTTGAGGTTTTTGCACTCAATTGGTAGCCCAGGGAATTTCAAGCTCCAGATGGCCTGGAGTACAATTTGCAACTAAGACCAACCTATATTAGAGGGTTGACTTTTACTTGGTGATGGATGGGACCCAACTTGTTGTTAAATCAGCAAGCCACAAGGCTCAACTAGACTCAAATTTCTTCTCTAGTTTTTGAAAATTGAATCCACAAGGTTATCTAAACTTAAACTTCTTTTGGGGTTATTGCAAATGAAGCCACAAGCTCAAAGCATCATTCATTTTTCTCTCTATGTTTTTGGAACTGAAACCATACGACTGACTGAAATTTCTTTTACTAACTGCTTTTTAGAAATAAAACCGCAAGCTTAGACTAGAATTTTTAGCCTCCTATGGGATGGTTTCCAAAAACCCAAATTTTTCCAAGACGGACAACAAGCCCCAATTATGTCTAGATCACATGTACGTATATGATTTCAATCTCAAAACACTCTACTTCAACTTCAACATATTGGCCTGAGTTCTAAATTGTTGAAACGTAATTCTAAACCACCAAGGCTTGGGCTTCCAATTGCTAGGCCTGGATTTCTAAATTGTCAAGTTTGGGTTGAGATTATTGTCTTGGTGGTTGGCTGGATGTGAATTCTTCTTTTCTGTCACTTGGGGCTCATATTTCTTATTTTGGATTTTTTCAATTTTAAATGTAGTTTTACATACAAAAGCCCCCAAATAGTGTAAAATCAGAATAGGTATGTCACATGCCAATATAGCATTTGATTTTAAATAGAGTGTTTTCTTTAATTACAATCCAATCTCGCATATAAATACAAAATTTGTATAAAATAAACGTGTTATGTAGAAATTGCCCAAATTCTCTATACCTATTGTGCATGTGACAAATATTGGATAAATTATTCCAGAGGAACCTAGGTGATAACCCTAAGTTGATTCCTTGAGAGAGGTTTCAGTTTCCCATTCCGTTTTGCAAAACAATAGAAACTTTAATTGTTAGCTTTTAGATGAAAAAAAAACTTAAGACGGATCAATGGAGGGCAACTACAGCTACAGTATTTTGTTTTAAGAAAGAAATCACGCCAAGAGTTTGATGACGCAATTAGTTTGCTAAAATTCCCTTTCGTATGAAAGATTCTTTGTTCATCAAAAATTAAAAAAGAGATAGTGGGATTTGATTATCTTTCTTTTCATGTGCAAAGTAAGAATTTGAGTCAGCACAACTTTTGTGGGATTCTATGCAAGTTTCCACAAAAAGTTTTGAAATTTTCTGATAGTTAGAAGATCCTCTTCCGAACAATCCATCGTTGAAATTCGCAATGGGAAATTTGTAGAAATTACTTGGCAATTGAAAATCTCACTAAAAATTAGAATAGCTTATTTTATATTAATAAGATGCTCCATCAAATTTTAAGACATTCTAATAGTTAGAAGTACTTGAGCTAACAAGATTCTTCAAAATCAATAAATTAGAAGAAAGCTCATGGAGTTGACTGGTGTTTTGGAGGCATACAATATTGGAATGAGGTCAAAGCAAGGTCTTTTTTTACTCATGTATACCTAATAAAGAGCCTAGGCTAGTTACTTTTGACAGAAAAATCCAACTCCAAAAGTTGGATTTTAAACCTTTTTTGGTATCAAGTTGTTGCTAGGTTTCGTTGTGTTTTTTGCATAAAAAAAAGGCAAGGGTGGTGCTTCCGAACTTCAAAGGGCCTTTTGAAGCCAATGGCGCAATGTGTTTGTGATTTGAAGTCTTTCTCCAAAAGTTAGAGTTTGGGACCTATATACAAAGTCAAAATTGAAAAATTAGAATGACAATCCCAATTAATAATCTGACCATTTGAAAATGAGAGGAGGCAGGTGACCTTAGAAGTAAATATAAGGGCACCCCTTTTCCTCTCAAAACACCTTTTCTAACCCCTTTGTAGACATTTTTGGGCACTTGTACACTGTTGGATCTATTTAATTGGATTTTGGCCATTTTGGAGCCAAATTACTTAAACGGTTATTTTACGAGCCTTTTATGCTCCATTATTATTGTTTTTTAAGCTCACTTTGAAGGACATTGGGATCCCTTCAAAGTTTGCTATTGTATGCAATTGTTACAATTTCTTGTTACTAATTTGTTTGTGTTTATTTGAGTTTTTGTTTAGTCTAATTGTTGTACTAATCTTAAAACACATCCTTGACCGTACCTTGGTGATGTTGCTTTGGGGGCCTTTAGCACATCTTGTTGAGTTTTTTGCACTTTTAAATGGAAAATCCTTAGGTGAGAATTTTCCTATAAGTTGTGTATGGGAATGCAGCGGTGCTAGTTTGTGAGCTTGCGAGCATGAGCCCATGAGCGGTGAGCATGGATTCTGCAAGCGGTGAGCTCAAAAATTTAAAGAAGTACTAGAAAATTTAAGAATATTTCTAAAAATAGATTCCATCTAAAAAATTTTGATCAAATTTTCTATTTTTAGTAAATTTTTGTATCTATTACTATAGACCTATTACCGTGAACCTATTACCGTGGTTTTGTAAAATTCAAATGAAAATTAGAAATTTTACTGTTGTTTAAAATATTAGAAGTAAACATTATGAAAATGATGAACTCAATTGATGTGAAAGATGAATGGAGATGGAAATAAGTTCATATAGAATAATGATTGATTACTATCCTATAGCAACGTGGGTCCCCTCAAGTTGATTGGTTGATGGGAGGGTATTAATAATTTTCTCTTGATGCATGATTGTTGTTGGACTTGTTTGGATTTTAGGAAAAAAGTTTGTAATAAGAATTATTTTTATATCTAATGTTCCTTGTCACATTGAATTTTATTTTGGTTGATCATTGTTTTGTAGCATTATGGATCTTTTCAAAGTCAATGGGAGGGTATCAATACTTCTGTCTTGATTTGTAAGTTTGTAGACTTGTTTAGATTTCAGGAACAAAAATTTGTTAATAGAAATTCATTATATGTAGAAATAGCTTAGGTGTACCAAATTTCATTTTTGTTGATCACTATCTTGTAGTAGCGTGGATCCTCTTGGGGTCGATGGAAGGTACCTATAGTTCTGTTTTGATGTGCTAATAATTGGACTTGTTAAGATTTTGGAAGAAAATATTTGGTTGATAGGGGTTATTTCTATAAGGATTGAGTTTAGTTACACCAAATTGTTGATTAATTAATCATTGTTCACTTGTGGGACTTTTCAGCATAAAGAAGAAGATTGAGCACTCACTTCCCTCTTTTAATTGGGCTCCCTTTGGAGCTGAAGGAGCCCCTATCCACGGAATTTTTTTATTTTTTTTATTTTTTTATTTATTTTTAAATTAAATTTTTTATTTTCCTTGTAGCTAGAAGGCTCCCCGGCGCCGAGGGGAGCCCAACTCTAAGAGGTCTTTTTTTTAAATTTAAAGTTTTATTCTCCTCGCGGCTAGGGGGCTCCTCTTGGCGCCGAGAGGAGCCCAATTCTAAGAGGGGAGTGATTATAAATTAAAATCTCAATAAAACAACCTCACTCAATTTCAAATGAATGCTAATTAATAACCATTTTTTTTTCCTAAAAATCTAGCAAGGTCTAATAAATAGCACATTAAGGTTGTTGAAGAAACCACGGTGATAGGTTCACGGTAATAGGTTCATGGTAGTAGATACTAAAATTTACCAAAAATAATAAATTTTGATCAAATTTTTTAAATGGAATCTCTAAAAAATTATATGTTGACAAGCTCACAGGCTCATAGGCTCATGCTCGCAGGCTCACAAAATAGCAACCTTGTATGGGAATGTACTAAGAAACTTATATTTTTGTTGATGTTTATTTGTTTATACTAACACATGTTGTTTGAGAGTTGATTATTGTACTAACAACTCTACTAATTTTTCCTTGTCCAAATCTATCTAATGTTTCATGTATTTATTTCTATAGGGGAAGCTTTGAACTTAGACATTATAGGAAATAATTGTTAGAATTTGAAAGGTGGCTCAAGAGATTGCAGAGCTTTGACTTAGAATGTTTTTGAAATATCTAGAAATTTGGCACAAACACTTAAGAGACAGTGAAGCTTTGATTGAGAATGTTTTAAAAGTATCTAGGAATTTGGCAAACACCCAAGAGATGGCGAAGCTTTGACTTTAAATACAACTAGAGAATGGACAGCAAAGATTAGAGCAAAGTTGAAGCTCAATTAGAAGCTCAGTTAGAAGCCAAAAAATTGCAAATAGTTCAAATAGAAGCTCTCCAACATTTAGAAAACAAGAAGAGGAATGAAGAGATGTTTAAAGAGTGGAGAGTTGAGAGAGGATCTAGATTAGAGATACATCAAGAAGGTCTTTTGATTCATCAAAAATAAAATGTTGACAACAAAAAGAATGTCCAAATTGTCAAACTAATGGCAAAAAAATATATTGTAATCAAAGTCAACGAATAAAAAATCATGATAGGAAAGAATAGTCTTAAAAGTCAAAAGAGAAGTTAGAAGAAAGAATTTAGAAAGAAATAGAATAGTTGAAAGAAAGATTTTCCATTGCATATAATAAACAAAAAAACTTATAAAAAACTAACAACGACAAGCAAAATTCAAATTCGGGAGTTACGATGGGCCGATAGCCCAAGAAGAGTTTGAAGGTGTCTTCGACCATCTAATTGACAAGGAGCAATCAGAGGTATAATTCTAAATACTTATTATCTCTTAAATTGATCAAATTAGTAGAAATTGCAATTGAGCTGAGACTTAGAGCTTTAGGACCCAAAGTCAAAACACATTTAAAGATAGAATCTAAAATTAGTAGTTTAGAGTTTTCTAAAAAGATAAATTAATAAATTCAGAGCTAAATCAAGAAAAACATAATGATGAATTTTATAAATAATATTGAATAAAATTTAGTAAAAAACATCAAGTTAGAATAAGAATAGAAAGTTAGGATTAAGTCAAAATCCAAAAGTAAAAAATAGAAATAAAAGTTAGTTTCAAATTGTAAGTTGATAGAAAATAGAGGATGAAGTTAAGCCGACCAATTAACAATAAATCTTCATCCATTAATAACTATTGCTAGAAAATCCCTAATTACAAGTGCCTTATCAATTTAGAAAGCTAAAATTAAATTCTATCCATAAATATATTTAAATTCTGAAAATAATAAACTTTCCATAAATAATATTGAAGCTTAGATCAAAGAAAATTAGAATAATAAACATAAGAAGTAGGTCAATAGAAGAACTTAGAATTTTTAACCTTTCAAAAGAAGTTCAAAGAAGTTCAAACATCAAACAATATCTAGAAAATATCAAAAAATCTCACAAAATACGAAGGGATGAAGTTTTAACAAGGAATTGAATGAAAGTTTAAAGAAGTGTCTTAACAAGTCTAAAATTTAGAGTTAGGAATTACTTTACAATCTAAGGTGTTGGTGAAAAATTCAAAGTTAACCCCTAAAGGACCAAAGTGCATATTTTTGCAACATAGTGATTTTGGATGGCTCACTATAAATGGAATTTTTATTTTTTTTCTTTGAAATTTTAAAACAACATTTTCCAAGGAGTAGCTTTAAGGCCCAACAATTTTCATAACTTTTGACTACATTGTCAAAAATTTGTTGAATGATGTGTAGTTTTCATTGCTCGGCAAGTAATCCAGGTAGCAAAAAAAACTTCTTTAACCTCTAAAATGACAGACCCATGACCATCGATTTTGAACCTCATTGTCCATCACTCAGTTTACTGCCATTTTGCAACTAGATATGTATGAAAAAATTTATATTTATTTTTCAGCAATGAAAGTACATATCTTCTTTACTTCACAAAAACAATTAGATTTTTTTGTGGAAAATTGTTTTTTTTGAGAATTTTTCAAGAAAAAGTGAAGAAAAATCATATTAAATAGACTATTATTCCAAAAAATCTGAAAATTTCATCATATGTGTATATTACAATGACAAACATTATGGTGAAAACTCAATTTCCGTGTCATTCTATAATTAAAAAATAATAGACATTGAAAATGCACCCAAAGTTCAAATTGTACTAAAATATTCAATATTCAATTTTTTTTCAAAATTCAAATTGGAATAGAAACTAGAGTAGTAGACCTTCATTTTGTTAGTTGGGCTCAAATTCAAAAAATATCATTTTTGTAGAGAAATTTCAGATTTAGAGCAAGGAGCAACAACTTTTCAAAATACTCTAAAATAGCATATTTTGTGATCCGTTTTTTTTAATAACTTCTCATTTACATAAAAACAAACACTGCAAGACTTCAAACTCAATTGGATGCTCTTCATAACCCAACATGAATGGTCACCAAGAAAAATGTGGATGAAAAAGTGCTTTGAACTCTTTCCACCTCACAGTGTTATCATCGGAACGCCACAAAATGGCGCCTGTGGCGCTCTAGGGTTAAAAATCACTTTTTCATAAAATAAAAATTTGAAATTATTTTTTCAGATTTTTATACACATGGAATACTTTGAATCATTTGATTTTGATTAATGAGAGGAAAGTTATAAGGAGTTTTAGTTGAGTGTAGTTTACAGGTAGTTATAAAAGCACTACTCTGAAATAAACTTTGAAATCCTTTATTTTACTCACAACATTGCAACCATTGGGATTTTCATTTTTCAATTCCATAATTAAATTCTTGACAATTTAGTATTTTGAATCATTCTCTACTTCTTTCTACTTACTATTTTTTTCCTATATGTTGTACAATTTCTAATGATTTAAAACTTTTCAAGTATGTAGACAACTTTCTTTGAAGAATGAATCCAAAGAATTACAACCATTTTGAAATTTTTTTCATAAAGATCCGATCTTGTGAAGTGCAACTGCTTGTTTTTTTGGAGGGGCAAAAAAAAGATTTTTGTCACTTCAAACACTAATATTTTGCAGTTTACATGGTGAAATTTTTTGAAATTTTTTCCACATCTACTCAAACTAGCATTGAATTGCCTCTTCCAATTCGGAAATGGAAGACTCCAGTTTATAATTTAAGATAGACAAATCTTCAACATAGATTTTTCACCTCAAAAATATAGAGTCTTGGCTTAGTTCTATTGGGTTGGCCAATTTGTTTAGGTCTGAAGTTCTTTGTTTTTTTAGTTTTAAATCAATTAAAAAGATAGAAAGATTTATTGCTTGAAATTTACAATGGACCACATTTAGACATCTATATAAGACATTTTACACATCAAATTCAAGAATCTGATTGTCCTGGTTTATTGCAAGGGTGGGTATAAAAAGGCTTATACCTTTGCGGCCTAAAGTTCCATGACTATGTATTCACCAAAAACGCTCCAAAACTGCCATATCTAGTACAAACACCAAAATTTTGGAGAATTTATTTTAGACACATGTAACCACTGGATTAAATCCAGTGGTTACATTTAATCCTGTAGTATGATGACTTGAGAACATGTGGTAAAAATTTCAGAAAATTCCACCACGTGGATTGTAGGATATAAGCATTCAAATTCACCAAAACTATTTTTTCAACCCTGCGAAAAAACGGGCAGCTGCACTTCACAAGCTCACTTTTCAATGAAAAAATGTCAAAATGGTGGTGATTCTTTGAATTCTGTTTTCTAAACAAGTTGGCTATATGCTTGTAAAATTTCACATCATTTGGAATTGTACAACATAAGTATAGGAAAAAACATAGTAAGCAAAAAGAAGTAGAGAATGAATCAAATACTAAATTCTAAAGAATTAAATTATGGAATTAAAAAACGCCAATCCAAAGGTTGTAATGTTGTAATAAATAATTTCCATCCTAGGATTTTGTTTTTTTCCAAAAATATTGAAAACTGAGTTCAATAAACAACTTCAAAGTTTATTTTAGAGTAGAGTATCCATAATTGACTGCAAACAAAAACTCCTCGTAACTTTTGACTCATTGATTGAAATGGAATGATTCAAAGCTTTCCATGTATATATGTAACTCTAGGAAACCAATTTCAAACTTTTATTTCTGAAAAAAGTGATTTTTTCTTATCTCCCCGGATTGTCCAGTTACGAAAAAAAATACTCCCTCCGTCCCAAAATGTTCTTCCTGTTGGCCTTCATTTTTTGTCCCAAAATGATCTTCCTGTTGTACTTTGTGAGCTGCAAATTGGTCAAATTTAACTTTTGATTGTTCTCTAGGACTAACAAAACAATTCCAAGCGATAGTTCCCCCTCCATCTATGCAATCACTAATCAAAAGACAAATAAAATGGTTGAAGGGGTCAATCAACATTTTTTGTTTTTATTTTTTGCATCTCTTTGAATATTATCTAATTGAAGGAGATGAAGGTTTTGGGAGGCAAAATATAGGTCCACATATGGTCTTTGACTTATACCAACTACCCACAAAATGACAACCTCACACTCAATAATTAAATAACCACTGGTGCTCCTTGAAAATACCCAAAAAATTTCACTTTTCAATAATCCAAAACTACACTTTAAAAAGGGCTTCAAAACTCAAAGTTTCAAGGGCAATAGGAGTGCACCAAACTCCATAAGTAGTGCAAAACAAGCTTTAAAAATGTTATTTTTAGGTATAATCCGGAACATTTTGTCTAACAGGAAGATCATTTTGGGACGGAGGGAGTAACATATTAGACCATAATTTTTGGCTCATATTTCCAAATATCATGAAATATAGTTTATATGAAATATATTCCTCATCCCCGTATTCTATTAAGATTTGAGCTTAAAATATGCATATTCTCATTCGTAGATACCTGCCCAAATTTTTTATACAACCAAAAAATGCAGTCTAGTCCTTTAGGAGTTAAGAATGAAGTGACAAAATAAAAAATTAGTAAATTTTACAAGACATTATATTCATTAAGCTAACTGGATGATAACATCTAATTGATTTTTAATTATCAAGAGAGTAGACTGAACAATATTTTTGCAAGTTAAACTAGTTTTCAAATATCTATTTAAACCCCCCTTGAGATTGAACTCACAATGGTGAGCACATAATGTTGTTCGGTGTTTTTTTCTTTAACAAGTGGTTGTTTTTGTTGAAGGATGGTTTTCATAGAGTTGTTACAAATGACCAATTTAAAAATATATATTTTAACATTCTTATTATTTTTTAAAGTCACCACTTTAAAGTACCTATTTTGTAAAGATTTTTCATAAGTTGATTAAATGCTTTAGATTTCTCCCAAATTCTTTGTCAAATTGCTACAAATCTTATGATGATTTTCTATCTATAAAAAACATAAAATTGGGCTAAAATTGGACTCTTCAAAATTTTAATCAAAGATAAAAATGGTGCTACTTAGTCTTAAATGGCATTATTGAAAAATAAATGAAAATGAAGAATATAAGTACTAATTAATCCAATTCTTTTCTAAAACTACCATGAATACTACAACCAACTGTTGTGAATATAAACCTTGTACATATTTGAATTTTCTATGAAGGTTGTACTTTAGAGACTTTGAATGATGTTGTAGTTGAGGTCAGAACATTGGAGTATGAATGTAAGTTTTCTTCAAGTTTTGGACTTACCGACATTTGCCAAGAATGTCTGAAAAATAGGTACAATTTTTGGAATGTTTCTAGAATTATTTTATAAAACTTCAAATAATTCCAACATCCTAATTTTTTTACTTTGTTTGTACATGTGTGTTGTTCATTTCAGATTATTTTTTTCTTGACATTGGACTACTTTCTTTTTTCACTTCATTTGCCATTGCTGATAAGAAATTGTTTTAAGTTTTATAGCATTGAATTCTTCATATATTAGCTTATGTCTTGGTTGTCAGATTGCCATATATATTGCTTGTCCATGTGATCCAAAGTGATCTATATGATTGTAGCTTTGCCCCTCTAAAATGACCAACAACTTGTTGATTGTTTAATAGGATTTATTCAAACACATGGATTCATTATGACTATGTTACATGCGGACATGCCCCACTATAGGTCCCTATTTTGTCACTTGGGACTTATGATTTCTTTTGAGATTTCTTATACTTTGAGTGTAGTTTTATATACAAAAAAAACCCAAAAGAGTATAAAACCAAAATAGATATGTCACATGCCAATACAACATTTGGTCCTAAATAGAGTGTTTTCCTTCAATTACAGTCAAATCCCACATGTAAATAGGGTAGAAACTTACAAATTGTACATAGTAAGCATGTTTAAGTAGAAATTGCCCTATTGTCTAAACATGATGTGCATATGATACATACTAACTAAATTGGTCTAAGGAAACTATGTGAAGATCCTAAAGTAGATTTCCAAAGAGGAGTTTCAGTTTTTCCATCCCATCGACGAAATAGTAGAAATTCCAATTATAGGTGAAGAAAACTCAAGACAAATCTATGAAGGGCATCTATGACTTATGTACAGTGATTTGAAGTGGAAATTATGCTAAGAGTCCAATGATGCAATCGGTTCACCAAGATTTCCTTCTGTTTATAAGATTCTATATTCACCAAAAGTAAAAGGAGGTAGCTGGATTTGATTCTTTTTTTGAAAGTGCAAAGTAAAAAACATAAACTTGCACCACAAAAAGTTTCAGAATTTTTTGATAGTTAGAAGATATTCTTCCGGACAGCTAACTACCAAAATTTTCGAGGGGAAATTTGTAGAAATTATCCAAGGTACGGTAAAATCTCACTAAAAATTAGCATAGCTTCTTTTATAATAATAATGTGCTCCAACAAGTATCATGGCATTCAAATAGTTAGAAGTATTAAAACTGACAAGATCCTCTAGAACTCACAAATTAAAGATTATTCGTAGAGTTGACCGGCATATCAAGAGTATTTAGAGTCAGATTGAAGTAAAAGCAAAGCCTTTTTTTACTCCTTCACACCTATTAAAGATCCTAGGCTAATTACTTTTCACAAAAAATCAAACTCCAAAATTTGGATTTTTATCCCTTTTGATTTTTAAGTTGGCGTTAGGATTCTTTGCGTTTTTGGCATAGGAAAAAGGGGTGGAGGTTAATATAATGTAAAATGGCCTTTTGAAGCCAATGG
This sequence comes from Antitrichia curtipendula, assembly GCA_951230915.1. Lineage (NCBI taxonomy): Eukaryota > Viridiplantae > Streptophyta > Bryopsida > Hypnales > Leucodontaceae > Antitrichia > Antitrichia curtipendula. The sequence continues at coordinate 9,553,226 of OX579635.1, forward strand.
CACAATTTGTTTGTAATTTGTAATTAATCTTCAAAAGTTAGAATTTTGGACCAATATAAAAAGTCAAAAATAAGAGATGGGATGGAAAATCTCAAGTAATAGGATTACCTTAAGAAAAATGAGAGGGGGGAGGTGCCCTTGGAAGAGTATATAAGGGCAACTCTTCTCCTCTCAAAACACCCATTGGTTCATTTTTTAACCTCTTGTTATAGTTTGGGTCTATTTAGTTGGATTTTTGGCTATAGCGAGCCAAGTTGTCAAATTTGTGTGCTTTAGGAGCATTTTTAGTTACATTGTTTTTGTTTTTCAAGCTCTCTTTGAAGGACATTAGGTTCCCTTCAATGGTTGATCTTGTATGCACTTGTTTTGAGTTATTGTACTAATCTTGTTGAGTTTTAATGAGGTTTAATTGTTGTACTCCATTGTACCTTGACAATGCCGCTTTGGGGGGCTTCTAGTCTATGTTTGTGAAGTATCTAACATTTTAAGTGGGAATTTCTTAATTGAGAAATCTCCTAGAGTTTGTATGTAGAAGTACTAACTTGTTGTATTTTGTTCTTGAACTAACAAGTGGTTGTACTTACCTCGCTCTAATGTGTTTTGTATGGATTTTGGACAAGTTAACATGTTGAAATTCTCTTGTATTCTTGTGGTTTTGCAAAACCCGGTGAAGTTTTGACTTTGTGAGTTTTAGAACTGCAAGTATTTTTATTAAAATTGCCATGATGGCAAAGCTTTGAACTTAAAACTTAGAATTAAGAAAATATTCTTTTGAAGAGCTTAAAAAAAGTGTAGTAAGTGGTTGGTACAATTTTTTTAGTATAAGCTATAGTTTGCAATTCGTTTCAATAAAAATTACAACTTGTAGGTTGTTTTGAAGATAGTTGCAAAAACCTTGAGAGTTGCTGAAATTATTGGGTTTGTTCTAAAATTTAGTGTGAGATCTCATTAATATCTCAGTTTTCATTGTTAAGAACATAAGGAACTATTAGATCTTTCCAAAAATAGCAAAACTATCAAAAACTAATAAATTATGAGAAAGTTATAAAGGTTTGAATTTTTAAAGTCAAATGAGGGTTTGAGAAGTTGTTTCTCAACCAATTGTTGATGTTTCTATAGCATTGACAAAGTTTGATGAGAATGATGAACAAGCACTTTGAAAGTTGAAGAGAAGCTTGAAAATTGATAAGATTTAGAAGGAAATCTTAGAGAAGGAATTTGAACCATTAGAGAGTAGATAAGATAATAATTGACTAAGATAGGAGATGGGGGATTTCAAAAAGTTAGTTATTATTTTGAAGTTTGGAGCATGGGGATTTTATTCCATCAATGTTAGAGCAGCTCCACTACATCAACGTAACCATGGACGTCAAAAGCTTTTTCAAGAGTGTAGTCACGAGCCAATTGTTGTTCCACATCCTCTTTTCTCGTATCTGTCACACTGCAATGCACACAACACCCCTAGGCACCACAACCTCAATTCAACAATTTCAACTCAATTCTTCTGCTCAAAGTTGGGAAACAACTAATGAGTTGATTTTTAGTAGTAATAAGAAAAATTTGTAACATTTGAATTTCAATAGTAGTAGAAAAAACTATAACATTTCAATTTCACAAGAAGTACTCACACAATCAAATTGAATTAAGCCCTTGCAAAAATTACAGAAAGTTGAATCGAGGTAGAAATTACATAATTGACTTGAATTGAGGAAGAAATTACGCTTTATGGTGCTCTACGTAAATCGAGAAAGCAAAACGTTGAATCAACTTGTTGATGCTCATCATTCTTGGAATCTCTTGCAGTTTGGAGCAGTGACCCCAAATATGAATTTCACAATTATAGTTATAGATACCTCAAGTTGCTAAAAACACTACACTAGAAGGTAAGCTTCCAAACTAACACAGTAATAATGCACACAGAAATTACATAATTGACTTGAATTGAGGTAGAAATTACAAAGTTGAATCGAGCCCTTTGTAGAAATTTCATGGGATGGCTTGCAAAAATTACACAGTCCTTTGCACAATTAGAATTTTAGAAGTTACATCGTCTTTGAGATCGATGGTGGAACTGGACAATCAAAGCTCTGAAGTTTTTGTAGTTTGTGTTGCACATGGTTTCTAAGCCCATGGAGAGAGAATGATTCCTTGTTGCGTGAGCTCTTGCAAGGACGAGAAACACCTTGAAAATGGTGTAGACAGAAGCTTGTAGCATTCTCCAAGAAAATCGGACAACCTTTGGCATGCCTGCTATGGAGCCCAAAAGTGGCTGTTTCCTGCAACAATTGTGTTTTTATTTGCGTTTGCGGTCTTCGGTGGCGATGCTCTTAAGATATAATAATTGAAGTGAAATAGTGTGGAAGGGAAAGAAAGAGAAGAGAAAAGGAAAAGATGAAGTAATATTTTAACTTCCAAAATTGTATTTTTGGCTCTTCTTTGAGTTGTGGGCAAATTATCAAACAACCTTAGAATATGGCTAATAATAGAAATTTTGAAGGACTGTTCAATAACCTACTAGCTGAAGCTCAAAGAGAGGTAAGATTCTAATTTACACTATTTTTTTTTTACTCTCAAAAACTTGCATTTATAAACAAGTGACAAAACTAATAGTTTAAGCTAGAGTACCTAGATCATATTTTTTCAAATTTTAGGTTTATAAACTTGTAGAATAGGTCCAGGGGTTTTCAAAAAAGTATTACACATTAAATTTGAAGTTAAATTGAAAAAAATGTCAATGGATGAAGTTTAGGATGGAAATCAGACGAAAAAAGGTCAGAATCATCCATACAAGTCTAGACTTTAAAACTAATTAGAAGTTAGACTTCGAACTAGAGGTGAAATTTCAAAGGAAATTGAAATAGGGAACAATTTCAATACAGTGGATGAAGTTTAGATAGCCCCTTAAAGGCTAAGTTCATTTGTCCATTACTTTGGGTAGGAAGGTCATACAAAGTTGAATTTTACATTTTTGAAAATGGCATGAGTTGTTCTTTCACTTTATGTGTCTCAATTTAGATTGTCTTTTTTTCACTAAAAATCACAGTGGCACAGTAATTGAAGTTAGTTAAAGCAATTTCTCTCAATTCGGCTAGGTTTCATGAAATAATTTGAATTTTATGTATAATTAAGAGTTAGAAAAAGATCTATGGCTTAGAAGCCACAATGGACCATTGTTAGGCACCCTCTAGGACAAAGTTAACCGTGGAACTAAAAACTGGGTTGTGCTCGCGCATTTACCAGGGGTGGGTAAATAAGCACTTATATCCACATAAGACATAGGTGAGAAAACAAAAAAAAGGGAACATTAAAACTCAAGGAGCAAGGGTGGAAAAATTAAAACGAGGATAAAATTTGTTTTATATGCAATAAATACTTCAAGTTAATCATCATCTTGTTACTAACAACAAATTCATCCTTCAATATGTGTTACTTATCACACACTGTAGTATACTTACGCATTGGTCAAATGTAATACTAATAAGTGCTAATGCACTTTGTGGCTACCTAATCAGCATTAAGAATGAGTATTGAACCGGTTACAATCATCTTCACTATCTTGGACCCACATCAAATCCTAAAGCACTTGAGGTTTAAATCCAAAAGTTGCTTCATAGGACAAAACGTCCCAATTCATATGTAGTGTCATATTATTAAAAAAGGTTGCCTTATGGAGTACATCCACCCAATCTAGTTGGCTTGATATTACATAATTATGTAGGTATATATTGAATGTAGTGTTGACGTGCTCAATGCTATAGTCACCTTTCGGGTGGAATAATGTCGTCAACCTAAGTCTTGTACTTCTTCCAAAAGATAGATTGGAAATGTAATATCTTCAAGTACTAAATGTTTTGTTATTCAATATTTGCAAAACAAATTTACTATTGTCTTTTCCTAATACCTATCCCTACCATTCCTCAATGGAACAAATATGGCTATTGTTATATATTGGCACTCCACCACATTAATGGTGTTGTTCTAAGGATGCCACATTTATCTACTTTTGGACTTTTGGAAGTCCATAATTCATAAAACCGTAAAAAAATCCCCAGATGAAAATCTCCAGATGCATTTACACTATATTACATTCATTATAATTTGGATTTTGTATAAGTGGAAAATAAATTGTAGTAATTTGAGATTGACATTCATTTGCATTCATCCACTCTTATTAAAGTATTAAACCCTTCTTAATTCCAATTGACTTTGAGATTTGGATTCTCATCTTAAGTAAAGAACTTGTAACTAATGTTCAAGTTTAATGGACGTTGGAATTTGGAGAAACAAAGATTGAACGTTATTCATTCTTTATTTTGGAAATATTATCGTAATTTACATATTTTAATTCTGTGAAATATAGGTTTAGACAATAGTTTAACCTTAGGGATGTTATGTTCCTCATAGGTAGATGCAATGTGATGCTTCAAAACTTGAAAATTAAAAGTATCAGCAAACATTGCTATCATAAATTTATACCTTTTATGATAAGAAATTTTGTAGTTTGACGTTGTTTCTATTTCAACAAACAAGAAAAAACGTGAAATAAGAAAAAACGTGAAATAAGAAAAAACGTGAAGAAGAACTCGAGTGCCAACTTTGGTTGAAATGGATTTCAATATTACATACACTAAGGATGTTGCTTTCTGTGGCAACTTGATATATACCGTGCAAGATTTTAGTAATTATTTTCATCGAGACAGGGATTTTACTTCTTACTTATTTGGTATGTGGGCTCCACCGTGTTTTGAGAATGGCAAGCTAATAAGCCAAAAAAAATGGGTATGAAAGTGAAAGGGGGCAATTCCTTTTGGATTTTTATAAAATATTTGTTGATTTTAATGTGTGTGATGAGGTAGAGGAAATGATCTGGTGCAGAAAACCAATTTTAGCAGTACTATTTTGTCTACGACTAGCCTAAAGTATACAAGATCATGGTTGTTACAGTCACGTCATGTCCATCTGTTTGTTAGACAAATGAAATGTCAAAATCCAACCAAATTTTTGTCAAGATCCTAAAATTAAAAAAAAATTTAAATAAATTCTTGGACTGCCCTTTCATTGACATGGACGGTTGACATTGACATCTCTAACATTGATATTTGTTAGAGATACCCATTAAAGAGCCCATTTCGTTGAACTCTTTACCATAGTTTGGGCACGGCCTCTAGACTTGGTCAGCCATAGTGTGAAGTGGCCTTCTTAACACTATGTTGCTAATCCCAAAGAAGAGGTAACTAATTAAGAGAGATAGAATGAGTGGCTATAAGGTAGAGACCAGCCTAATTCCCTCCCCTACTTTTGACCCAAATTTTGTTCACTGTTCAATTTTGTTCTCTATTTTTTACTAAAATTCTGTTCATGGAAATCCGATTAAGATTCTGACAAAATTAGTGCATTAATGCCAAAATGACTAACATGTCAATCCTTTATTGGTAGGTATTTAGTATCAATAGATACATAGAAAGGCAATCATGGTTTGTTTATGAGACGTTTATGACCACTTTATGGGCGGTTTTGTAATTTCAAAGTAGAACACTTCAAAAATTCATAAAAGTTACAATTTTATCGAAAAATTATAATTCTACTTGGACTTGATCCGTGAAACAAGTGTACACCTCTGAAAAATATGTGCCACTCTTGGAATTGGCCCCAAGATATCAAGCTTCCATATCAAGGAAGTTATAGGCTTATCTATATAACTTACTTGTTATTGTGAAGTCACGTTTAATCCTAGAAAGACGGGCCCGTGACCACTGATTTTAAGCCTCAATGCCCATAACATTGTTTATTGTCAATTTTCATCTAAATATGAATAAAAAAATTTATATTTAGTTTTCAAAGATAACTTGTATGTCTGCAACAATTCATAAAATTTTCAAACTCTTTTTGGAAGAATTTGAAATTATTGTGAATTTTTAAAGAAAAAAATGAAGAAAATTCTTATCAAATTCGAAATATACTTGAAAAAACTAAATTTTTTACCATACATGTATATTATTGTTTACAACATCATAGCATAAATCAAAATTACAATGTCATTCTAAAATTAGAATATTAATAAACTATGGTTATAGGCCCAAAGTTCATATTGCTATTAAATATTGAAAGTTGTAAAATTTTTAAGATTTCAAATTGAAGTTGAAACTACACTTCATAAGATTCATTACATTAGGGAGATTCAAAATCAAAAATATTATTTTTTTGTTTTAAATTTGCATCAAGAGTAAATAGCAAAAAATGTCTAAAATACACTACAAAGGTCATCTATGGATTCATCTTCTTCTTCAGAAAAATCAAGAATACTATGATGAGAGAATTTGCAAAATTATTCAGTGAAAATATAGTCAAACAACTTTTTCAAAAAATGTTGGATGAAAAATCATTTTTTTTCCATCCTACTATGTCAAGTGAAGTCATTCATTAGAGACTCATTGTCCTTGGCGTTGATCTAGGATTAAGCAAAGAATTTAGACTTCTAAAAATGTATATTTTAATACAAGGGAGTTTTATTTCACTTAAACCCTAACTATCCAACCAACCATACATGGTCAATTTGAAATTTCAGGCTCATTTTGGTATGGGCAGTTAAATTCCTTTTACATTTTTACATTTTTTTTATAGGCAATTTCAAAGTTTAACTATTGAAAACTTTCATTTTTCACTGAAAAAGTTAAATATTTGATTTTTGAGAGGTTCTCAAATTCATATATGTACCAATAGTGAAAAGTAAAGCTTACCAGTTTTACTTCATTTTCCAACTTTGAGCAAAGTTTGCTAATTTCATTTGATTTGAGATTTGAAAAAATTGTCACTATTTGCTTTGAAATTAATGGTCCCAATGGAAAGAATAAAGTGTTTTCATGATTCTCACCATTGAAATTTAAACTTGCAAGTGTTGATTTGGATATTTGCTATTTCTACTTATAAAAAAAATTGCATTTCAATAATTACAAGGTGGATTGTGTAACGAGTTTGATAGCTGTTCATTTGAATATAAGGTTTTTGGAAGTGCATTTTAATGTGCTAATACAATTTTTAGTTGTTTAAATCACCTCTAATCCCAAAAAACTCTTATATGCAGATTTCTCAAACATTGTAAGGAGGAGCAACATACTAAAGGCAGGATAATCACATTTTTCTTGTTATAATCTCACAAATCCTATGCAATTTCACACTCAAAATTGGTAATCACACTAATAAGCAAGCTCTTTAGACTTCTATGTGGTTAGATTTTCAAAAAATAAAATAAAATTTGCTTCATTGGAAATAACTATAAGCTCATGTCCTTTTTTCATAGGAAAAACATAAGCCTTGGGCATTTAGGGGATTAACTAAAATTTGGTATATAGAATAGTGGATAATACCAGTAAATATTGTCCACTTGTGTTAATGGGCTTTAATTAGTACAATCCTTCAAGTGTAAACAACTTTTTAAGTTAGTCTCACACCATAAAATGAGTCATAACTCATGCAACTCTTGAAATACAAAAGGTGAATTATAACTTTAGAGAAACAGCTCGTCGACACACTTCTATAAATACCTTACTTGTATTTGTCAACTACTTCTTGCTAGCAGTGCTAAGCCAATCTATACTATAGAACCGCTCAAATGTATCCAAATAATTTTGAATGCGGACTAGTTATTTGAAACACTTTTCTATTCAATCAATAGTAGAATTCATGGCTTTGTGATAGAGACCTTACAAAATCCAAGTTATAGCCATTTTATCGTCACCAATATATATTTTTTATCATTCCATTTCATTCCTTCTTATCTATTCTTGTTATTCTTTATATACTATTAAAAAATAATTCAACAATGTTAGCATGTGAACTTAGAAATGCGAGCCTATGAGTCTTGAGACTAGGAATAAGGAAGTACTCTACAACTATTGAAGGTGCTTATAACATAGGTACCTACAATATAAGTATCCTATAACCATGGAAGGTGCTTATAACAAAGGTACCTATAATATAAATATTCTATAACTATACAAGGTGCTTATAACATATACATTTATAATATAGGCACCTATAATATAAATAGCCTAAAGCCATGGGAGGTGCTTATAATATGAATACCTATAACACAGACACTCATAATATAAATATCCTATAACAATGGAAGGTGCCTATAATATAGGAGCCTAGGCTCCTGTAATCTAGGTTTTGCTTTTTCTCACAAACCAAGGAAAATAATAGTATAGGGGTTCTTATAGGGGAAAGTTTATGTAGTCTATTGTTTATCTGACTAATGTCACTTTTCAAATAGATTTATATTTTGAAATCAAATATATATGTTTGGGATTTTATAGTATGCAAACACTCTTATTTCCGGGAATATAATTTAGTTTATAGTCCTTTACCATATGAATGTGACATAATGCATCAAGTCCCAATCCTATCTAGGATTCTATAAGGTAAAATATTCTAGTCAAATGTTTTAGGTTTGGTCAAATCGTTAATGCAATGAATGCTCTAGGACCTAATCAAATGTCAAGAGAATATTTTTAACCCCTAAACGTCCAAACTACGTTTTTTTGCAATATAGCAATTTTGGGCAGCTCACTATGAATGGAGTTTGTTTTGTTTTTCTTTGAAATTTCCACACAACATTTTTCTGAGAAGTAGCTTGAAGGTCCAACAATTTTCATAGCTTTTGACTATACTATTAAAAAGTTATGGTAAGATATTTTGTTTTCATTGCTCGGCGGGCAGCTTGGGCAGCAAAAATAACTTCTTGAAAAATCACTTTTTCTTAAAATTAAAATTTGAAATCAGTTCTCTAGATCTATATATACATGGAAAGCTTTGAGTCATTCGATTTGGATTAATGAGATGAAAGTTATGGGAGTTTTAGTTTGTGGGTAGTTTGTCAATAGTTATGGATTCTCTACTCTAAAATAAACTTTGAAGTCCTTTATTTAACTCAATTTTCATTATTTTTGAATTATTTTTAAAGAAATGGATGTAGATTGTTTATTACAACATTCCAACCATTGGGATTGAAAATTTTCAATTCCATAAATAAATTATTAACAATTTGGTATTTTGAATCATTTTATACTTCTTTCTGCTTACTACTTTTTTCCTATATCATCTACAATTCCAAATGATCTGAAATTTTTCAAGCATGTAGCCAACTTGACTTTCAAAATGAGTCCAAAGAAGAACCACAATTTTGAACATTTTTTTATATAAATATGACCTTCTAAAGTGCAGCTGTCCGTTTTTTCGCAGGATAAAAAAAAAGATTTTTGTCATTTCAAACACTAGTATCTTGCAATCTACACGGTAGAAAATTCTGAAATTTTTTCCACATCTTTCCAAACCATTTTACTACAAAATCCTACGGTCACATGTGTCCAAAAATGATTTATTTCAAAAATTTGGGTCTTAATTAAAAATGGCAGTTTTAGAGCGTTTTTGGTGAAAACATAGTCAAATACATTTAGGGGTTAAAATAGTACATATAACTTCTGAATTAAATTATTTTCTTATGTGTTGGTCAAATAGGCTAGTCAATCTATATCTATCATGCTTGATGCAAAGTGCATAGCAAATTTGTATTCTGTGTCAATTTTTCTTTATATGTAGAAAGTATGAAGGTAAGAATTTACACCTAAGGTCAAATTTTTTTCTTATTCTTTTTGCTTTTGATCAAATTTTTCCAAGTTCACACAATATTAGCACCTACTTATCATAAAACATAGGACCAAGATATTTATGATTAAGCACATGCCTAAAACCATGTACAAATATTCTCCAAAACGTGTGGAAACAACACCTAAAACTATGCAAATGAAATACTCCCAACCGTGAATGTAAAACCCTATTTCCGTGGTTTGTGGACCTATCATCGTGAATTGGACCTATGACCGTGCAATATAGCTCTATTACTGTGGAACCAGCCCTAAGGCCGTGGAAAACAAAACGTGTTTGAGCCAGATGAAGCAAATTTCAGATGTGCATACCATACTGAGCTAATTGAAATCAATACATATAGATGGGGTATACACATTCAATTCAGATCATCATAGAACCAAACTCGGAATGCAACTCATGCAGCTCACCACATACATCAGTGTTAGAAGGTACTTTGAACAATTAAGCCATTCAATTTCACAGATGTGTTAATCTGCAAGCTCAACCTACTGCTCCACTACACAGAACACAAGCATACATTTTAGTAATTGATTCACAATTTCCAAATAAAAGCCCTCACCATTGCACTCTCATCAACTGCTACTAGATTTGATGAGCTCGACAGATAAGGAAAATGACAACCTCAACCATATGAACGAAAACTTCTGTCATGCTTCAGCCTGCACTGTTGCTGGTCATTCTCAGCGATGACCTTGCCAAAGTCTACCAAGTTGAACTACCGTCCTCCCTCAATTTACATAACCCTTGTCCAATACTCTAGAAACAATTAAGAGAAAGATCTGTGCAAAACTGGCACTACTGAATCCACAGCAATACTTCCTTATAGTGTTCAACAAATCGAAATTCAATGTCTTGAAGATGAGTACAATTCAAAATTATCACTAAAACAGTCACATTGCTCAATCGGTCGTTGCAGACAAGCTCTAAATTGGCAAACCCTAACTCAAAAGGAAAAACTCAGTCAATGTAAGCTTGATGCAATGATGCCTCATAGAAGACCAATCAATTTGATCCTGCGACCTACGGTATGAATGTTGGATTAGGGCTCCTCTTCACTCCAGTCCCTGCCACCCCTGCAATTTATGCTCTGATGCTGGGTGTTGTTGACACAAACAAGCTTGCACTTCGGTGCTGCCCCGCCCAGTCAAACTGAAAGATGGGGTTCCACCGTTCCACAGAGAGTCCGAGATCGTACCTGGGTGAGATGCTAGTGACTTACCCTTGCTTACGGTGGGAAACAAATTTCCCTAATAGCTCCTCTTTGGTCACATGTGCATCGGAATTCTCAGATCCGCACTCGCCTAAGAAGACCAATCACGTGAGCAATCCTCGTCAATTGATTATGCTTGCGACTTCCCTAGCAAGCTTGAGATTTCATGCTCAATTTCTGATTCAAATTCGTCTTGCTTGGTCCCCGTCTCTCAAAGAATTGATCACCCTTCCGCTCAATGTCACAACAGATCCACGACACTCCAGTATTTCCAATCTTGCTCAAATTTTCGATCTAGGATCAAATCCTAATTTTCCAAGGTTGAAACAGTCTTTTGAGCACGCTGCAATCTGCACAACAGGTATCCAGATTCCCGATTTACCAACCGCACCAACCGTGCTCGCCATGCACAGTCGATCGGTCCCCAATTGGGTGCACTTCGTCTCCAATTTTGAGAACAACAAGAACCTCACCTTTAATGCTCACGACTCAATCCTTGGGCAGTTTCCACTTAAACAAAGGTATCCACAACCCACAAATTTTCTCCAATTATTCCTCAATATGTCTGGCCACTATAATCACCGCAAGAAATTGTTCACAGGCTCAAGATTGCAGCCACAATACTGAACCAAGCTCAATAATCTCATACACACTAACTCTTATCCTCTTAAAAAAAATAATCATGAATCTCATGCGCACGTAAAAATCGACAGCCTCGAAGCGAGCACACATCGTTTACAAAACTCAAACTTAGACCATCCCCACCAAGTTGTTCCCTATCCCTATTACAATTCTTCATTCAAAAAGATAGGGATAGAGAAGCCCCTCCCCACTAGTGCTTCCCTAAATTTGAACAATTTTCTCCATCATTTTTTGTTCTCCATCTCAAATCCGGCCCCCATCAATTTATGTTTAACTTATATTAATTAGGTTTAGTTCAATTAAACTAACAACTCCATCAGGCCCAATAATTAGTAGCTCATTCAGTGATTCAGGACCACAACTTAGCTTTCGTCCAATATATTGAATACGCACATGGCATGTAATGAAATATATTTCCAATCATTTAATCATTGTAAATTTTTGTTGGCAAAATGTATTCGGGTTTAGTAAATATATTGTTTTTCTTTTATTAACCACCCTCCTCCAAAATGTTTTGATTGAATTCCAAATTAGTGTTATTTTTCATTTTTGATGAAGTGCCAAAGTGGCTATATAAAATTTTGTAATGGTGCTCCATATTGCATGTCTATAATTCTATTTCCATCCACAATCAGGCAATTTCATCCAATATTTTATTTTTATTCAAAGTTTATGATAAGAATTTGTCCTCTCATTTGTCCTGAACACTCTTCCTATAATTATTCATTTGCAATTTATTGTAATTAAAATTAAGTCAATTTAACTACTAATTTGATTAATAACTTAGTTAGTAACAACCATAACTGAGTTAAAAACTTAAATAGTAACAATGATAACCGAATTAGTAGGTTAATTAAGTTAGTTGTTTAATTACTTGACAATAATTGACCTCATCAACACTTGAATAAGTACAATACCCCAAAACAACAGTACCTACTAGAACAGGAAGCTCTACAAGTCTACATGGGTAGTTACTGCAAATCAAGTCAAATGTAGTCAGCAAATTCGGAATGAACATGCACTTTTTAGAAAAAAGAAGAATACAAGTTACTGAAACCAAGTTTCCTATCTAGAATGTTCTATATGGAACTCAACCCCCCTGCCTAAATTTTTAGAGATAGGGAACCCTGGTGGGAGGGTGTTCTTTCCAATCCGGATGAGTTTCTTCCGGATAGGAATAGAAAAGCCCCCTAATGGGCATGCTCTTACACTGCAACCCTAACTCAAACATATACTTAAACACAATGTACAATAGGCAATAAGATAATAAAACATATATATATATATATATATATATATATATATATATATATATAATTATTATTATAAGCATAAAAAAATGAACACAATATAATGCCATGGTTTTTATTTTCTCACTGCCTTTTATACTCTTCCACGAGAAGGTCACAACCCTTTTCGAGGATTGTGTGTCATTTCCATTTTTTTTATTTTTTTTATTTTTTTATTATTTATTATTTTTCATCCCCCCCCCGTCCCTTATGATAAAATCCTAGCCCCTTATAAATTTTTTAAGCTAATTTTAATATATTTTCTAAACTGAAACTGAAAATGTTAATTATTCATAATTGTCCTAGGAAAACTAAGATAGTTCATTCGAAAATGTTGGAATACAGCTCCCAGGCTCATGGAATCAAGATCCTAAGCTTACATATTAGCAACCTTGGAAAATGATGTCCAAATCGACAAAAAATCATCAAATTTTTGTTGATTTGGGTATTGTATTGATCATTTTCACAGTTTTTAGTTGATTTGGCACAAGTTGACAAAATGGTCACCAAATTTTTGCTGATTTGAATATAACAATGTCCAAGTCAAAAAAAAAAAAAAAAAAAAAAATATATATATATATATATATATATATATATATATATATATATATATTCATTTTAACATAAAGAAGTTTCAAGTAACTTTTCAACATTTGGACAATGTTTAAATGACCATGGTTGAAATTCTATGTACAATTGAATTTTTTTTCTAAACTTAATAATTCACAATTTTGTATTTTTTTAAATCAGCTAACTTCAAAGGTTGTTTTGGCATAGAATAAATTTTTCCAAAAAGTAGTGAACTAAGAAAAGTTGTAAAATGAAGCTAACTTCATCTTCAAAAATATGTTTCTAATTTTGAGTCTCCAATAGAAAATTATGGACAAAATTCAAAGAGGGATTGGAATGAACATTTTTTTCATTTTCGAATAGCCACTTTGAGTTTTGTTCATAACTTTTAATTGAAGACTCTAAATTGCAAACAGATTTTTGGAAATGAAAGGTATCTTCATTTTACAACAGTTCTTAGTTCAAATCTTTTTGAAGAAAATTATTCTACTATGCCAAAATGGCCTTTTAAAGTCTGTTGATTTTTAAAAATATTGAATTTTGAATGATTAAGTTTAGAAGAAAAATTCAAATGTATATAAAATTTCAACCAAGGTCATTTAAACACTGTCCAAACTTTGAAAATTTACTAGAAATTTCTTTAAGTTAAAATTTTTTTAAAGTGTTGATTTTTCATTTGGTTTGTAAGCTTAGTAGAATTCAAAGTCCATTTAAGCATAGTCAAACCATTTTTTTATAAACTCTGAACTAGTGAAATTTGGAAAATAAAGCTAACCTTTACCTCCAAAAATCTTTTTGCAATTTGGACCCTCCAATCAAAAGTTATAAACAAAATTTAGAGAAGGGTTGGAATTAATATTTTTTTGACAATTTTAATATGCTCTTTAACTTTGTCTATAACTTTTGATTGGAGGGTTTGAACCTTGCATCTTATGCTTGGGTGGAAAGACCCTTGATTGATTGAAGTGTCACTATGCTTGGGTGGCAATGCCATGTAGGTCAACCCTTGTGGCACAACCATGTAAGCGGTAGTCTGAGTGGCATTGCTTATGTGACAATCGCCACCTATATTGCCTACGTGGATCTTTTGTTGACTGTCATTTGTTGACTCTTGATTGGCTAAATCTTTTTTTAATTATTATCTTTTTCACTTGTCCAAATTAACAACCAAAACAAAGTATGTTTTGCATTGTCCAAGTCAACGCATTCAAATTCACAAATGAATGACACATCAAATCAACACTTCTTGTGAATATTTTATTGATCTAGTCGATGTCTTTCTAGTAATGATAGTATAATATGGTGTCTACCATGGCAAATATTTAATACCACAATACATTTTCAATTTTAGCGACCTTTGCCAAATGTTTAGTAAATTTTAATTTCTCAACTTTGGCGGTTGAATAGGGATTTCAACACCTTTTATCAACCAAAATATTGAATATTTGATAGTTGTACAAGTATCCAATATAACATGCTACTAAGTACTATATTATCTGTGCTACCAGATACTATGGTATCCTCTCCATATAATCATTTGCTTGTAGTATATTACATTACTAGTATCCTTGCTATGTAATCATTTTACATTGATTATCGCTGTCGTGAGGGCTCAACAATATAGTCGTGTCTAAAAAGTCTTCGCACCCCCTCCGCCAATTGCAAGTATCCACAAAATACTCATCACACACACCACCACCCCTTGAATTTCAACATCTTCACAACCATGTTTGCAAACAAGGAAATGTAAGCAATGAAATGTACATGTCATTAATCTATTGCTTTGACAAACCAAGACGCGGACTAAGACGTTTTACCAACTTTGGATCTATGAACAAGTTTGTGGCATTTGAGTCAAGAAGAAGCCAAACGTTAGTGTAATTCACCTTCACTTGCAAATAAATTAAACCACCTCTCTTGCCTCAAAACCACCCTTACAAACAACATTGCAAAGTTTAAGACCTATCTTAGCCTTGGCCTACGATTACAAGGAAACAAGATTAATAACCAATACCAAAAGGGCTCATGGTAATGGATATAGCACTCATAGGCTCCAAAGATCATCCATTAATGATGGTGGCCACCTAAGTCTAATTTCTTAATAATTTATATCATGCAATAGAGTTATTCGTAAAGTCATCCCTAGTTTGATACCCAATTTTAAACAAGCTCTTATACAAATTGGTGAAAGGAGGTAAAGCAACCCATATGGGATATGTAAATGGTTGGAGTTGTAAGTAACTTGTAAGAGCTTGGAGGAGCTCAATCTTAAAATAAACCCATATCCTTTGAGAGTTCATAAAGAACAGTGGATTTCATTATAAAAACAACCTCTCCACCCTCCAATCTCACAAATTGTCAATGTACAATTTCTGTGACAGGTAAACTCAGGTCCAAACTTTTGTAGGCACCATTTCGATGCGAAAGAATGTTTGGTCCCAAGTTTTGTTTTGCTAGTGTTGATTGCGCGAGCTTTTTACTTTTTCACCTGCTTTTTTACATAAAGCAGGGCTTCAAACCCCAGTTTTACCTCTAAACTCGGGTTTACTTTACGAATAACTCTAATGATTCAAGAAAATAATTTTTTTTCTTCCGCATGTTTACAAGTCTTAAACTTGTAAGCCACCTCTATTTAGATTAAATTTACAAAAGTTTAGATGAGCTGGTGTGGATTGTTCATGAAATAGGTATATAACTATGTACGTGCAATTTTTTTTTATTATCATAGGCTTTGATGACTCTCCATGGTTGTATAATTGGTCATCAATGTAAAAAAGCATAGTTATACGAGATATGTGAATACTTGTGAGCCCAAAAGTTGATTTTATGGTATTGCTAAAGAATTTTCTTAAAATCATTAGACTGGTAAATTAACATTCAACTTTGTCATTTTTGATTATTCGGGAGTAAATTTTATTTAAATGCATGCTTCTATTATTGTTAATTTCAACTAAAAACTTCAATATTAAAATTTTATTGGAGGCATTATTGGGTTTTTAAAATACAACAATGTTCTTAAAAAAATAAGAAACAAAATCAATATAAATGCAAGGAATTCTCATATCTTCAAGATTACATTTAAAACATCAAGAAATATATTTAAAAAATATGTATATAAGACTCTTTTAAGGATGAAGTAAATTTTTTAATTCATTTAGAATTCATAACCTAGCACACTTCAAAATACATATATAATTATATGAAATTAAAGAAAAATTTAATTGATATTGAAGAAACAAGCCAGTAGATGATTTATGAAAAATAAGTGGTATTCAAGTGAAGAGAAATATATTATAAGCATTCAAATGTAAAAGTATAGTTTTGGAGATGATTAACTTGAACAAATTGAAGAATGAAAAAATAAATGTAAATCCCTCAAATTTTTGCAATGAAAAAAATGCCTGACATTGACATTTAAATGCCTTGCATTTAAAAACAAACTCAAGATGAAGATAGAGTAATTCTAAAAATGCAAACAAGAAGATTTAAATTATGAGGTCGATAAAGATCAATTAAATAGGTGCTAGAAAATCAATCAACTCCTCCCAGTAAAATTTCAAATGGATTTTTGATTGCTATAAAATGCATATTTTTATATTGGAGAAATACAAAAGATAAAATGGGTTCATAAGATTAGGTACCAAGTTGTTAATGAAATAAGGGTATTAAGAAAAAACAAATAAAGAATTTTGAAGATGGATTTTCTAATGTATGATTCTAATGGTTCATTATTTTGAAAAAAATTGAAGAAATATTATTTCAATAGAAAGATTTATTGGATTTAAAAAAAAATTATGCTATAAAATGAAATAAAATATTTAAAAAATGGATGCTAAGTTAATTGGGCCTTAAGTATGTATATATATTGTCCTATTTATTTTTCTTCCCATCCACCTTGTATGCAATCAAAGAGCTTTTGTAATTGACTTCAACTTTTTATATTGAGTGAATAAAAAATGTAAAGTGAAATCTAAAGGTGAGTTATTTTTGTTTTATAACTACACCTTTAACAAATTTCTTGTTATCCTATCATTTATCCTATCATTTATCTTATCATTTATTATAAATCATTCTTTTTGTATCTAAAGATAATTAGTCAATTTGATTTTAAAGTTATTTATCCTTTAAGAACTTATCACTAAGTAAAAGTCTTGTCTAGAATAGGCATGCTTATATTGCCAAACTAGTCCATGAAGAGGTGAGGTCCAAGAAAATAATTTTCTAGAATTTTCTAGAACTTACCATGTACAAAAATTAGGATGAAAAAAAAATTCATTCTTTTGGTATAATTGATCAATGATCATTATTGATTCAATTGAATTGGTGATATTTTTTTTAAATTTTGATGTCCTATGCATTTTGCAGAATCATAAAAATGCTCAATATAATAGATTTCTTCAATCTGACAAATTATAATTTTCTAATTGAATAGAAGGGTTTTAACAATGACTTTAGCATCGTTCATTATTTTATTCAAATAAAGGTTTTTTGGAATTATAAAAAATTGGCTCATTATATAGATATTTTAAGGTATTTTTATCTTCATTTATTTCTTTACCTTTTGTCTGTGCATATAAATTGAATATTTATAATTTATAATATATATTTTTGCTTTAAGAACATTATTCAAAAGTTGTAGGTAGTGGTAGTTATTGCCTCTTTTGAGGTGATAGTGATAGTATAAAACTACGTACAAACCCATTTGAGGTGGTAGTCATGGAATCATTTTTGTACACGTAGCATATATTCTAGCCATTGGACAAAAATCATATCTAGTTTCCTATGTTCAAGCATTCAATCTCCAAATTTATTTTCCCTCCTTCTCAATTCCTTTCTTTGTGCAACAAATCCTACACTACATCAAAAAATTCAATTATGTATTTTTCCATTTAATCCTAAATCCTAATCTCTTCAACATTTTTTTCTTCAATCTCATATCTTTTTCTTTATCCCTTTCTGGCTCTTGAAACTGTTTGTACAGTACAAGAAGAAGAAGAATAAACATTCAGAAATACACAAACATGTGAATTAGAAAGCATTAATTAACACAAAAATAACAAAGACCACCAAACAATTATACAACTATCATAAAGTTTGAGAATTCAATATCTAAAACACACTCTAATACTAAACTCCTTATTCAAAATTCACGAACATTCACGAGCATCCTATTCTAGGGCAATCCAAAGCATCACCATCCTCATAAATCAAGGTACAAATTGCCAAATCCTAACTCTATCAATTCACCTCCAAATACTACACACGTTATATAGTGGTGCAAATTGACGTATCAAATATTGCATCGCCAAATCCTCCTTTACATGCATCAAACTAGGTGATTGCTTTTGAAAATAATATAAAAATAATTGAATTTCAAGGAAGATACAAAATAACGTAGAAGCAAATAATAGTTGAAGACTTACAAGAATCCTTGAGGCGCTTTGTTTCATCTTTGGCCCATTTTTTGTATATTTCTTTGTCTTCTTCCATAGATAGCTTGGTCAAGCTGTACAATAAGAAAAAAACAAAAACAAATCATAGGATTCAATATATTGCATTAAAAATGTCATCCGAAAACATAAATCTTCAAATATTGCTTGCATAGAGAAATAAAGTATCCAAGAATGCATACTTGGGGAAGATTACGCAAGGTTGTCAAAAGATTGGAAAGGAAGCCTCTTCTCATGACAATTATTTTGTCACCATGCTCATAGGTGTCATTGCACAATGAGCCAATCCACCACCAACATTTTACATTCACTTGGATATAAACCACTACCTTCTCTTTTCTTGCTTGGCCTCCTTCAATACTCACATTTCTTCTTTTGTTATTTATTTTGTAAAATTCAAATCAATGGCTTCAGAAGAAGGAATGAATTTTTTTAAACACATTAATGGCTTTGGATTTTTCCAAAAGGAGGGAAAGAAATTGTAGGAACAAATCGTGCTTGCCTCTTTTCAAAGGATAGTAAATAATGAAATTTTTTCTATAATTTAAAAAATTATGAATGTTTTAATTTAATATTTTTATTTTCATAAATAATATATTCTATTGCTTCAAGAAAAACAACTTTATCTTTGCTTCATTTTTCATTTTTCTAATTTCCATTAGAAAATCTTGCCTTCAATATTTCAAGTTCCAATTTCAATATTTTTTTTCTTCACACTATGTAGTTTCAACTTTATTCATCCTGATCTGTAAATTTTTTATAAGATTGACCATCCTTTACTTTACTCCAATGCATTTGCCAAATCTTTAGATTTTGAAGATAGTTATTTTTTAATGAGATAAATACTTAATTCAAAAATTGATATCAGATTTGTATGACTAACTCTGGACAATGGTAGCCCAAAGTGGAGTCCCAACCTTGTTTGTGCCCCCCTATCCCCGTGCCACAAAAAAACTAAGTTATTGAATGTGGTTTGAAAAAAATAAAACCATCTCAACACAATTGATGTGAATGTAAAGAACACAGCAAATGGTGGTGAATATGGGCCATAGATCTTGTTTGAAAATGTGTCAAGCTTCTCATAGTCGTTGATTGAGTACCGTTTGTGGAAAAATAGAACCACTAATGGATTTGAGCGAATGGGGTTTGGTGCCCACTCATCTCTATGTCTATGTGTTCTATATTTTCTTGTGGCTCAATGTGGTTTGTTGCATTTCGTGTGCAGTTTTGGAGTACTTTAAAGGTTTGTGATGCCTGATTGATTTCGTTTTGTTTGAATTGCCAATTGATTTGTTCGCTCATTGTCATTGTGATGTTGATGGATCTTTTGTTTGTTTCAAAGGTATAGTAACCAAACTTTGAGCGAGTCTACTAGTACACTTGGAAGTGGCCACAAATGTTGCAAAGCCATTTGACTACAAGTCCAAGAGGTCGCAAGAGCTGGAGAAGAATAGCAAGCTCAAAAATGAATCAACTCTTTTGAGAGTTCAGGTGCTTGGTGTCACTAGTCTCTCGCACACGCAGCTTCGAAGCCATCTGGAGCCAACGAAGTGGATGAAACTCGTTCGGAGATGTCGCAGCAGCCGGCTCCGCTCAAAGCTCCTAGAATATCAAAGCCGGCATCAGCCAAGTCAAAGCGAAGAGACGAAGATAAAGAAGTCCATCACTGTTCACATGCGGGGTTCACCCCCCTGGTAAGTCCACGACTACAAAGCAGGGACGCCGGAGACTCACTCCAGGGACTGCGAGGGCTTCTCTCTAGGGACTCCAGCGACTGCGAGGCTTCACTCCAGGGAGTCTAGAGACTGCGAGGCTTCACGGAGAGCACTGAGGGTTAGGGCAGCTTGAGAGTGTAGTTTAGTATTAGTTTTGAATTTTTTTGTTGAACTCTTTCTCCAAAGATTTGGATGACCAACCCGAGCTTCTTGGCAAACATGATACTTGAGAATGAGGAAAGTGAGGAATATTTGTCAGAGGGGGAGTTTGAGGGGGACAATTTTGAGGAATCTATAGACACTCCAATGGAGGTGCTGCCAAACGCTACCGTCACTCCATCCTCGGCATTACCCACGAGTGCTCCAATTTCCACACATCGTGAATGGGGTAATGCCGAGACACAATACTTGTTGGACATGTTGAGGGAGTACATTGTGGAGTTGAGGCGGTAGTCTTTCCGGGCCAAAGATTGGGCTACAATGCGTACACGTTTGGTTGCTCAATTTCCGTTGGAGGCAAGTCGTCAAGGGGTGCATCTGAAGGACAAGTGGACCAAAATGTGAGAGCATTACTACCGTCACAAGAAGATGTACAACGTCTCTAGGGACAACTCTAGGCTTGCTAGGTGGACATGGTATAATGCCATGGATGCTATGTTGAGTGAGACGACAAAGACCAATGGCGTTCCTGGCGCAAATGATCAAGGGGCACCTGTCATGGGCACTGAGCCTACCCAAGAGGACGTTGACGTCAACAATGCAGCAATTCGTGCCGGTAATTTACCAGAAGTTCGAGGAGCACCCGTAAAACGTCGAAAGCTCAACACTGAGATGGCGAGTGCATTGGATCGCTTCACCGAATCGTCAGCTCGTATTGAGCAAATGAAGATGGAGACTGCGATTCAGCTTCAAAGAGACAACAAGAAGTTCGAATTGGATGTTCTGTAGGCAACACAAGCTTCTCAGGAACGTGTAGCTGCTTTATTTGCAGATGTCATCCGTAGTTAGAGGGCAGGAAAGGATCATGTACAAAAGTAAAAAAATTGTATGGACTTCTAAATATGCAATAAAAAATATTTTTTTTTTGTTGCAATTCTTGATATTTCTTTCTATTCCATAGTGTACATGTTCATTTATAACCAACATTACATTTCTCATTTCAATAATTCATTTATAAGTGTCACTGAAATTGTTGTTGTATAAATTTCTTTTATACATCCATCACATGTTTCATCACATGGATTATGAATGTTTATTGACGGAAAAATTATTGATAGAAATCTCACCTTAGGCTTTTTACTTCCTCATTTATTACTTCACACATTACAAAATACAAGTTTATTATATATATATAAAATCCGATTTTGAAAATGATTGATTATGATATCAATAATGAAGACTTTGTTGAAGGATGTCCATAGCAATATTTTATTTTCATAGGACTTGCGGCCTACGGAAACAAACTTGAAGTACACTAGATGTTAAAAAAAAAAATCAATTTACGAAATAATTTGAACAAATTGTACAATACATTTTGATGAGCCTAAACTTCAATGAAATTATGGAAGTGAGGCCCTTTTAATCCATATTTCTTTGGTGACCAATGCTTTGTACGTGCTATGCAAAAAAAATAGAAATACTTTAACTTACTTTCATAGTCATAACACCCTTCTGATTAAACATTATAATCTTTCAATCCATTGGTGATGCAACTCTGCTATTTTTTTCTGTGTGATTTCTAACATGCCTAGTTTGCAGACCTTTATATAGATGAGGTTGAATCCAATGAATTGTAAGACTGAAATAATTTTTTTAAAATTGAATGAACTAAAAAATGTCATAAATCATAATCAATTAGAAAGAAAGGAACCATCAAAGCTATGACATATGTGTACTCCATAAAATAAAAAAATAGTACAATCATAGAAAACGATAAAATCATATAAATAAAAAGAAGAACAATGAACTGAAATACAAAAAATACGAAAATACTATAAACATAAAAAAATACCTACATACTAGGATTGCTTGCTAACCAAGCTCCGTATAAAGCCCTACGCATACATTCCCCAGCAAGTTTTGCGCCATCTCCATTTCGGCAAACGTTGTGCTCCACGATGTCGGCCAGCATATGGGTCCGCTATTTGTCCAAGAATCTCCGGTGCAGGAAGTCTTTCACTATGCAGCTCACAATAGTTATGTTAGCACGCAGCAAGCAATCGTAACAGTCCCGCACTTGTCAACGTTGCCACCAAAGCTCTTCAGAATCCTCCACCGATTCTTTAGAGCGCCAAATGCATGCTTGATGACAACCCTCTCTGAATTGATAGAAGTATCGAACCTCTTCTGATCACGAAATGCCGAGTTTGCTGGCTTGTAATTCTTTAAAAGATAAAGGCGGCTTGGGTATGCCGTATCTCCAATCAAGTATGGTTGTACTTGTACACTTCTAACCACAATAGTAGGATTTGATAAAATCCGCCGTACATACAAATCTTCGTACAAAGAGGACCAACGGAATTGCCCTGCATCGTGGACCCCACCTGGCTGCCCTGCACAAACATTCCAGAAAATTCTATCCATATCGCAAACCCCCTGCAACACAACACTGTGGAACTTCTTTCTATTAAAGAAATTTGCAGCCACGGGTGTGATGTGGCTACTTGGGCGTCAAGAAAGAGGAATGTGGGTCCCGTCTATGGCTCCACAAATGTTTGGCAATCCCGTAGAATTTCTGAATCTCTCCATGATGTCATATAGTCTCTCCCCAGTCGGTGTGTGAATGTATGTAGTAAAAAGACCTTGGTTTCGACTACTGAGGACTTTACAAACTCTATCCGTATACTTACAAACTGTAGATGCACCACATCCATACAAGTCATTCATCTTTTCACATGAATGACCACAAGCTAATCGATAAATTACCAATTTCACCTGTTTGCGAATTGGTATGGGGGCCTGAACAAAATAAGGCACATGAGATTGTAAAAATGGGGTCAACTCTAGCACCAATTGTTCAAATGCCAAAAATGACATCCGAAATGTATCAAAATATTTTTTATCGAGCATGTCATGGGACGTATGCCAAGCATCGTCTTCTACGACATCGTGGTACACATATTGACGAGGCTCAACCCACCAAAAACGTCCATCAAAGCGTTGGAGCCATGCTGCAACAACTACGAACGGCAACGCTGCTGCACCTGCAGACAATTCTAGAAGATCTACCGATGGCGGAAGATGCCTTCGCCAAGGTACAATTGCCAAAAAAATGAAAAAGAAAGCTAGAAGAAGTAAATTTGCTTCATCTTCATCCAGTGCCATGGTTCACTACATACACAAACTACTAGAGAAACCGCTTGAAAAACAAGTAAGGTTCTCCCGTATTTAGCCTTTCCGGAGAGACTCAAAAAACCTCCAAGGTGGTGTGAAAACAACCATTATTAAATATCCTTATTATTAGTTTGTAGGATTATTTAAAATAAAAATTAATATTATATATGACAATGACAAGGGGTGAAGGTTAATGACGCATGCATTATTAGAGAAATTATTAGTCATGGCCACAAATTCCCACCTAAATTTGGACATTAGTCAGCAAATTCCGAATTATTAAGCATGGCCATTAATACTTATCTAAACCGCTAGCATTATTATAAGACTTTAGAATTATTGAGCGTTCCATTAAGACTTACCTAAACCATTAGCATTATTGAAAGCCTTGAATTATTGGACTCACCTAAACCACCACCACTAATTGCCTTTGTCCTTAGTTTTAAAACAAAACAAAAGCTAAAAAAAAGAGTTACCATGCCTTGGAGGCATGGCATCAAGCTCTGCAAAGCCTCTTGTGCGTTGCAACCTCCGGTGCCACTGCTGTGCTGCATCTACCTCAGGGAATTCAAGAAAGTACCCCCTCCCAGCTCGCCACCTGTTCTTGCCAAATTCTCATCCCCAGCAGCCGGCATTGCTGGGTGTCGCATGTGCGAGGGACTACTGACAGTTCAAGTGCCTGGCCTAAGGATGTTGGCCGTGTGAGAGTTTGGGTGAAGGTCTAGATAGGAATTATTCATTTTGAAATTTTTTTATTGCTTTAGTTTCTGTAGTATTATCCTGTTACTTGAATATTGTTACAATGTATAGTTGAATGTTGGTTAGTGCAGAGTTGAATGTAGGATGATAGCTTGTTTGGTATTTTTCTTGTTGCTTATGTGTGTGTGTGTGGCTATAGATTTGAATTTAAGGTTTTCAACTTTTGCTTGAAACTCAATGGAGAGATTATTTGCAAATGAACTCAATAACCAACAAGCAAGTTATCACTCATAAGTTGTCTGCTTCAATCATTTCAATCTAGATTTTTAATTTTGTTGAAGCAAATCTCATTTGTAAAGTCATTTTGTCGGCCTCAATCTTCTCTATCCGGATTTGTATTTTTGTATACTAAGGGTTAATGAAAAAGAGACATTTATACAAAGTCAATTAGAAGTTAAGAATGCCTTTGGTTGTTTTGAGTTTCTTCACTATAACTTTCTTTGCTAGTCATCTATTATGAGGTAATGGTTCATTATTGGAAATGTTTTTGGATTAACTTAGCAAATGTTGCTTCAAGAATGTTGCCTTCCTGTAAGTATTTTGAAGATTTCAAGTGATAAAAAAGGTACAGATTTGAATTCTATTTTTGACCAAAACACTCAATAACTTCATATTATGCTGGTGTGTATAAATTTAGGAATCAGAAAGCAGGATGAAGAATGAGAAGGAGGAAACTATGACATTGAAGATGAGGTTGTTGAGGAGATTAGGGTTTAGGGTTCCAACATGGTTGTTTGCTCAAATTTGATTAGGGGAACTATGAAGATTTTAGCATTCAAACACTCATGGTTTTTTATAATGGAAATTTTGAACTATTTTAAAAAACAAACAAACTATACATGTACCTCTTTAAAATTTGTAATTTGAAAGTTTTACATTCAGATTGCAATCTGTGCAGTGTAGCCTTTCCAAAAAGCTTAACAACAAATGGCATAATAGAAATCATATGTATTTTTCTTGGAAATTGACACTTTATTACAATGTGCTCAAACGAGGCAATAACTACCTTACAATACATATCATCTAATTGAAACAATGAATCATTATGATTATTTTGTTAAGTCACGTTCATTTTATGGATCTTCAATTGCACGATACAAATTTACAATCAAAACTTGCAAAAAATATATTGATTTATGTTGATGTGAGTACCCGGAGCATCTTTTTTATAATTCAAAGATTTCCCCAAAATTGCGCACTTAGTCTATCATTTATTGATTGGATTGCACTGAGTGACGGATTTAGTGGAAAAAATCTTCAAAGGTCTCTTTGTTGTTCATAGATTGTTAGTAAGTTTCACATTTTGAATTTTTTACAAATGTATGTAGTTCCACAAGCCACCTAGTGGACTTGTGGTTCTTTAGAGGATATTGCAAATTAGATGTATGACTATCGTTGTAATTTGTATGATGATAAAGATCATGCAAATCACTTAATATACTTTTGTGAAAAGGTATACTTATACCTTGCGGTGCCAATGTAGGACAAAAGTGGATTTCTCCTAATTTGTGTTTTCAGATTTAAATGACTCACAATACTTAGGGACTCACAAAGCCAATTTTGCGTCATTGCGGTTATTTCACACATTTCATTTGATGGTATGATAAAAATTTGGCAAGTGTTTGTACATGGCATTGAAAATTTTAAAATGATAGTTTGTGCAATCTAAATATTTTAAATTAATCTATTCTGACACAATTGTTTGTTGAAATTCATCTAGAATATAATAGCAAAAATATTAGAGAAAGTAGAGATGTCAAATTGAATCTGATTTGATTACGATGTGATATTTTTATCCCTAAAGGATCAAGTGTTCAAATTTTGAGCAATAGATGAAATAACGCAAACATGTCCCAAGCACACAAGATCTTTGTTTTTTCATCCATCTAAATATTTGTAGATTCTTTTGGTAATTCTCTTACGCTTATATAGTATAGATTTTCACAACTTTTCTTTCCAAATTTTCTTTAGTTCAAGGGGTACAAATACATTTGACCTCAAAAATAAATTGCTTGGAGTGTTTAGCATGATTTTTTTTATATGATAACTTGTACATAAGCAATTCTTAAATTTTGAAGACATTTTGGTTATATATTCCCCCTTTTCTATGAGTGAAACCATGAAATTTCTCCTAATATTGGAATATAGAATAGTATCACTATTTGTACAATGAATTTATACTATTTTAGATGAATAAGTGATCTTTCATCTATATTTTTCATGATGAAAATAGCTTTGTTACTCCGATAAATTATATTTTGAACAATCAAAATCAAGCAACTCTCATAAGAGAGATTTTGTCCTTGTAGCAAAGGCTCACTCTCCAAATAATCTAGCTACTCAATTTTCCTTATGGCAAGATAGACACACCTAATTGCACTAGGTTCTCAAAATCACCGACTATTTTTTGGGACAAAAGGGTTCACTTGGTGTCTCAAAACCACCACTAGTTTGTAAGAACAACCAATGGGAGTTAAAGAGTTCTTTGAGGGAGGGTGGCAGTTTAAGAAGAGTTTAGGATATGAGTAGGTCCCCTAGGCTTTCAATATTGAAAATTCATAGAAAACTGTGTGAGTCTTGAATTAATATGAAACAACTTCAGGTTGGAGTTCTCTTGAGGAGGCTCTAACAATTTCAAATCAAAATTTCATCATTTTCACCATTGAGTTATTTGAAGCAGAAAAGTGGCAATTTTAGGTGTGCATATACCTTAGCTTCTGTGGTTGCAAAGCCTCCGGCCTTTCCTTTGGTGTAGACCCAATAAGTTAAATGAAATAAAAAGTTCTTGGAGTTCAAGCCCATGGTTGGAAGCAAGTAACCACATTGAGCACTGGTAGCAAAATGGGATCCAGACTGACCTTTGTATATTTGTTTTTCCCCCTCCTTTTCCTTTGCATCTTTAAAAGGAAAATAAAAGCAGATGCGCAGAAAATGGGACCAAGTGTGGAAAGGGCACTCCAACTAGGGCTTCCGAAGCGAGGCTCCAGAAGTCCAGATCAGGTCATTGTTGAGAGCGACCTGCAGAAACGGATGGCAGGGCAACGGCGACGAAGAGATAAGGCACGCCCCGGATGAACCCCTACATCACACGAACGCAACGTTCATCCCTTTCGAAATGATATTCATCCCATCCCCACTGCCTTCCCGAAGTATTCATCCCAAGGGAGGGGCGTATGTATGAAAGAATCCAGAGCCACAGCTACTAGATAACGTAGAGCCGGGGCCGATTGGTCGGCTGCCTGGGCGCCGCTATTCTTTGCTTTCCCCGATCGTCCGCAAGCTTAGCAGTGGCTTGCACTTTTGATCCGCACCTCGCCAGTAGTATAGATATTCTCTGCATCACTTCCCCCAGTTGTGTAATCATTCGAACCTGCCTTCTTCCCTTGGCGGTGATTGGATAGGGGTGTCCGTCGATCTGATAAGGCATAGCTAGCTTGGAAGGACTATTTCATTGATCAGCGAGCCTGTCTGATCAAATTCCCAGGTCAGGCGTACTGTATTAGCTTAGCTTAGATTCGAACTCGGCGTCATCAAGCTTAGTGATCGTTTCCAGTGCGTGTGTTCTCTGAGGGGTTCTGTCTAGTGCAGGGATTTGATTCCATGGACATCGATTGCCGGGGTGGAGAACAAGGTGGTAGTGGTTGCTGTCTCACTGGTTTGGTGGCCACAGAGGATTATTCGCCGGCGCCGCGCGTTCGGTCGAACATGAGACGGCGATTCGGGGGTGTGAGAGAAGCGCTTTGAGTGAATATTTTTAAATCATTCCACATTTGGTTTCAAGGATTGGGTGATTGAAGGTGAATTCGTGACGTGAGTATGGTTGGCGTAGCGGTGCAATGCGATCGTAGTGCTAGTAAGGCGACTGTGCTGAAAGGATCGGTGAAGGGAATGGAGGAACCCAGCTTCTGCAATCTGTCCTTAGCAGTGGACTGCACCCTCTCACTTGGGTCCACGACTTCCCGGACAGACATTCCTGCGCGCCTCTCTCGCGCTGGATCGCCTGACCAAGACCTGGACTGGTCCCTGTCAGTGCGATCCGAGCGGGAGGTGCCGTCCCGCCGCGCTAGCGAGCAAGGACAGGATTTGTCTTGGGGTGGCAGTTGCAATCGCAGCGATCCTGACCTCTCCCCCGAGTATTATCCTCAGGTAAAATTCCTAATCTTCCACAAAGTCTTAGGATAAGGTTCGACGTGCAAGTCATCATCATGATGGCGCTTGTGAAGGGTTTTGTAGGCTTAGATCAATCCGTGATCGTGCAGAATGTCCAATTCTGCATCGGTTTAAGGAGTCGGGACAACCATATCCGTATCTTACAAAGTGTTTTCTGCAGGTGCCTGAGAGGGGAGATCACGACAGTGATGGTGGTCGAAGGGGCTTTAAGGCGTGGCCGCGGTCGTCGTACAAGGATGAAGTGAACACGTCCAAGTCTCTGTTCGGCATGATCGATGATCAGACTTACAGCAATCGAGCCAGTCGTCAGCCATGGTTGCCCTCCAGCGCCGCCACTAAGGTTGAGCAATGCATGGAGGACAGCGATAGCTTCGTTCGTGTGTGCGCGCACTGTGGCACGTCCAAGACTCCGCTTTGGAGGAACGGACCGGGAGGACCCAAGTCGCTCTGCAATGCGTGCGGCATCCGCTTCAAGAAGGCCGGGCGGAGATCCGCCGCCAATGGAGGCGTGGAATCGCCGGTGTCGCCGCCACCGACGACGAAAGTGGCGAAGCGGAAGCTGATGAGTGATGAGCCGCAGTATTGGGTGTTTCCGGCGAATGCGAAGGCAAGGAAGAGGAGCCGAGGATCGCTGCTCCACCGGACTTCAGAGAGCCTCTTGTCCGGAAGCTGCATGACTTGGCAGCCATGGTCGTCGTCCAAAAGCGCCTTCAGAGCGTCGCCTCTCTCCCCCAGCGAGGACCGGAAGGTGCCGGCGCTGGATTCCGGATCCTTCTCATCTGACGAAGAAGAAGGAGCGGTGCTGTTAATGGCACTGTCCTGTGGCTTGGTGAATGCTTGAGCTTGGTGATTGTAATGCACCGAAATCGGCTGCATGAGGCTTTGTACATAGATTTGAGTCGGTGTTTTTGTTCTTGAGTAGAAGAGACGGGTGAACTTCTTTCAATCCAGTTGGATCGGAATGGCAAGTGTCGGCCATGGCTGGAAAACTTAGGGATAAGGAGATTTAGAACTACTCAGTTCTCTTGTAGAGTACCAATCATAAATTTTCCCTGAAATGGCGTTGACATGCTGCTCCTGGAGCACCTGTCGCTGCTACGTTCAGGTGCGGTGAGCAATCCAGCTGAAACAGAGTCGGTTGCTGATCCGAGTTCCCGTCTCTTCCTAAATTTTTTAAAGGGGGAAGGTGACATTGAGTTGGAGCTTCAGTTCTTTCGAGAATAAAGAAAATTTTGCCCTTTCTATCTTTCGAGAACAAAGTTGACATTTTGCATGGTTTTCTCTTTCGTTTTGGGCAGTCACCTACTTGTGTGTCCCTGGCCGACATAGATCAGTGAGGACTGAGGAGTATTTGTGAATAACTAGATGTCAGTTTGAAGATTCATTCGTACATCGAAATGCTTACACCGAAATGGATTGGATTCCTGCACGAGCTCATGGGGGTGCGTGTGTGCTAAGCAGAAGAATGCCGAAAAGGAGATGGCGATGACGTATGGTTTGAGATGACATAGGGTAAATTGATGGATCTCGACGAAGCCACTTGGAAAAATATGAAATGTGGAGCGTTGCAGAATTCTGTTTCAACGGTCGATTGGGAATGCACATGGCAGGGATTGTGTTGTTCGCGCGCACTTTCTCTCTTTGAGCTTATGACATGGCGATGCTGGGGCTTGGGGCATCTGGTAGGATCTTATCATTGGCACGCGGATTCGAGATCATGTACGTGGCTGCATGAGCGCGCGAAGCTGAAGGATACGACGATAGGGATGGTGACGAACCCTTTTGCCCAGAAAAGGTGGAAAGGAAATAAAGGTCTTTAGCTCTGGCTCCCGGGAGAGTCAACAGGGGATTATGGCTCTTGAAGGACTCTACTTTCACAGTAGGGCGGGGATGCAGAGCTGGCCCACACAGAAAAAGGCAATTTCAGAAGCGCCCAGTGCAAATCCCTATCGCAGTTCACTTAGAGCATCGCCACCGCCTCAACCTCGTATGGAACGGGAAAAGGTTTACACAGAGTGAAGACACGGGGTAGTTGAAATAGCATCTCCTAGAACGTGAAAAGGTTTTCACAGAGTGAAGACACGGGGTAGTTGTAGTAGCGTCTCTTTCTTCTTATGGAATAGTCGCAGTGCATCCACGCTTCATCCTTCAGCAACACATTATAAAACTTACCTTGTTGCTTCTTACGGAGCAAGTGCATCCACGCTTCATTCCTTGGCAACACTTTGTAAATCTTACCTTGCATCATTATGGACGTCATGAAAGAGAATGATTACTCCACCATCAAAGGGTTTGAGTTGTTGCATGAACACTCCCACAGTCTCAAAAGACTTCAACAATGGCATGGACAAAGCATTGCAGTGTTGCTCAACATAATCGGAATTCTCATAGCAATGATGCATTGTAGCGTTGTCCAGGAAAATTGGAATTTTCATAGCAGTGATGCAGTGGAGCACTAAATTACTCCCTTTTTGCTATGCAATTATAGTCACATTTGACTTGGAGTTTGTGGTGGAATTCTTATTATATATCCATGCCAAACTTTATTCTTTGAGATTGCATTGCCACTTGGTGGCCTTAAGGTCCTTTAGGGGTGAAGAAAAGTTCAAGATATATCTCATATGAAAATAAATATATTTCTCCCAAAGTTGAGGGTTAGTTTAACAAAAGAAGAATATGTAATCCACAACTCCACAAAGAATGAGTAAAGAAGAAAAAGACCCTACTCCTCCTTGGCATTTATTTCCTAACGGTTTAAAGTCGGGTTGGAGTTTTTAGATTTTTATGCAAATTGCCATGATGTCATATAATAGTGTAATTTTTTGAATTTTTTTAAGATGAAAAAATGTTCAAGCTTTATGGGAATAGATTATTTTTAAGTTTCCTTTGGTGTTTGTGGAAAAAAATTATGCTCAAATTACAATACAAGAGTCTAGGCAACAAAAGAATGCAAAAAATCAAAAAAAAAAATTGATTTTTTCTCTCAAAGAGTATGTTTATGTCTACATGAAAAGCTTTGATTTTTTCCATTTGGATTAGTGATGTAAAAGTTTTAAAGAATAGATGTCAAAAGGAAGAAAAATATATAGGTCACAAGACGTAGCTTGGATTAATTGGAGGCCTTATCAAATTCACCATCATTGTCTTAACCAACCATGGATCATCCCAATTCACTTACGACAATCAATGGAGTGACAACACCCACATCACTAAGAAGAAATTCCCCTTTGACTAAGGCAAGCTTTAATTTTTATTTCCCAAAAGTGTTGTTGCGAGAAACATTCAATAAGTATTGTTTTTTGTCATAGGAATGTCACTACTACAAGTTTTATAAGTACTACGTGGAAGCAATGTAGTTTAAGTCATAAAAATGAATTAAAAAAAAAATTTAATAAAAGATTTTAAACCATTATTTAAACTATAAATTAAATTAAATTCATTTAAAATGAATTTAAAATGAATTAAAGATCAATGTTGTACTATGTATTACTATTGATTTTTTATACTACTATAATATCAAGACATTTTGATTAATTAGTGATTTTAAAAAATTATAAAAAAAATTATAAAATGATTGTTCATTTTCCTACACTTTGACCTACTTTAATTGCACCAAATACTTCTAAAAATAATTTTTTTTCTCATTATAGTCTTTTTCAATGGTACACACTTTAAATTTATGTGCACACCATACATATCAAAAAATTTGCATAGAACTTCATCGTCAGTAAATGAAATCTTAATATGGCAACTACTTCTTCAATTTTCAGCTTTGAATTTGCATTTTTAGGTCGGGAATAGGGCAAAAAAATCCTAAAATGGCAAAAATAGACATCCAATTGGGATCTCTTTTAAAACAATAAATTAATTTTTTTTAAATGAAAAAAATTATTCAATCTCTACAACTAGCACATGCACCTTTATTTCAAGTTTCACGTACATTGAACATACACCATAAAAGTTATAGTCAAAGAACCACCCATTTTAAGCTAAGGGGACAAAAAACAAACAAGTGCTTCTTGCAACCACCTAGAAATAGCCACCAAGATCCAACTTGACATTTCCAAGTCTATTTACATACCTCTCAATCCCTCAAAGATTGAAAACTTTCTAATCCTTAATCTAATAACTCATCCATTGTCTCATTTGCAAACCAAAAAGCATTGCAATTATCCTATATGTAGACTCAATTAGTGTCATTATGATCAATATCATCTTGAAGTCGATGACAATGAAGCAACCATATTGGAGGACTTGGCTTCAAACAAGCCTTATCATCTGGATATGGAAAGGGATGCACAAGTCATGGAACCTCCATTTTCACACCTAAAGCCAATCCCCACATATCATACAAATAATTTGTGCAAGGCATGCCTCTCAATTTTGTTTTTACTAATGGCATTGCCAAGTCACAAAGAGAAGTCAATGTCCAAGGGCCTCCAAAGGCCAATGGTGCAAAAAAATAGCTATTGGACAACAGGTCTTTACACGAGGTCTTTACACGTACTTGCCCCTACCGCTCTTTGCTAAGAAATTTAGCCTCATTATTTAGAACATTTTAGGATTAAATGAATAGAATATCCTTTACTGCATTCAAAATTTTTACCAATCTTATCCAAACAACATAAATAGACAATATATCCATAAACATAAACTAAAGAAAAATAAATTATATAACCTAACTCCAAATTTGAAATTAAATCCAAAATTAAATCCAAAATTCATAGGACATAAAATATCGTTAGTATTTATATACACTTGAATGTAAACAGATCTTTGAGCAAGAGAGTATGCATGTTCATATCTTCATGGATCCCACACCTATTTAATATCTTTGGGGTCATTTGGGGGAATCAAGCCTAGTGCGTCATTGTTAGAGGTACCTCATAAAGACATATAGAAGTATTGAGTGTATATCCCACTCATACACTAGGGGTGTTATCAACTTTGAGAAGAAATAGTCAACTTAACACCTAGTAGGACAAAATGGATAGTATGTGGTAAATAGAACATGGTAGTTTTAGAGGTTGATAATTTCATCCCATTAGTAGTGTGATTGACCTAACAGAATGTTTGGCCTTTATTTAGCTTTTCCAATACATTTGGATACATTTTTAATCCACAATAATAATATTTGTTTCAATAGTGACTATAGTTAATGTAATGGAGCACAAAAATTCAAACACTTATACCGTGTTTACTATTCTTTTAATTATCAAAATAATCCTATAAGTATTACATAGTGGCCAAATGTTGCCTAGCTGATCATCTTCTTGTCCTAATCCACTTACAACTCCATGTCACAAAATCAACAACATTTAGATACAAAATGAATGCAATTTATTTTTCCAATAAACCAGTTTTTGGTCAATTGTCATGCTAGTAGCAGACTTGTCTAATCTACATGAAGATTTTTGTCAAGTTACATAGAACCGTGAACAAAGCTTGGAGCGCAATTGAAAATTTCAAAACCTAGTAAAGCAATGTGACTCAGAAAAAGCATTTCCTTTCACTTTGAACAATACTATTTCACAATGTTTATGGTCAAATTATTTGAAATTTTTTCCACCCATTCTCCTACAAGTTTAATATGAGATCCGTTGTTTCTATATGCAAAAAATATGTGTTTTTCCACCCTCACTGTTTGTATTAGAAATGACAACTTTGAAGTGCTTGTTGGTGAAGCATAGTCATGAATCTTTCATTAGGGATTCAATGCATTTGCTATTTTCTTCCAACATGTAAATATTTTGAAGATTATAATTCCATGGGTGGAAATTCTAAACTTCGATTGCTACGAAAATGTAATTGATCTTCTTTGAAGTCAATGGACTTCGATCTGATCCACAACTCCGTCCGTCATCGTTGGCGTTGACTGGATGTAGACTAGCCGGGTTTCCATCCATACTGAACTTTGTCTTGCTGTTGTTGAGTGGTCTCAAGTCTATAGTAGTGCAACAAGCCTCTTACGGAGATCCATCCAAAGGTAAATGTCAAAAAAAAGCCCCCTATTTTGTGTCGTGCTAATTGCATCTCTCTACACCCCTTCCAGCTAATTTGGGGCCTCTGATTGCAAATATGAAGTCAAAATTTTGCAAAAAAAATAAAGTTGCGTAGCAAATAAAAGGTTCCTACGCTTTCCCCGGGGGTAAAACAAGAGCCTCCTGCGGAGGCTTGTAGGCACTATTATAGACTCGACCCTGGCACCCGCCTGCTGCTGAGTGATAACGGACTGACTGCTTCCAGTGGCCGCTTCGTGCGGTTTTGTTTCTTTCTGAGTTATTTTTACACAGTAGCTACCAACTTCCCAGTTCGACTCATTACCAAGCTTCTGAAAATAGTGCTCATCCAGGATTCGTAGATCCAAAAGTAAGTGTAGTTTAATGCATGGCTGGCCAGATTCTCCAGAATAGTACGAATGCTCCAAGAGACCTTTCTGCAAAGTGAGGGTCATCACCGATTCACCGCAGCAGCCCATCAGATCGATGATGACTGGATGGACCTATCGACCTATGAGCCTGTTTGCTTCTTAATTGCCACGGTTGTCCACTTGTCCGTCTCCACTGCACGTATTCCGTGTATTCAGTAGGAAAAAAGAAACACTACTGTTAAGTTAAGCTTACTGAGTTACTGAGTTACTGAGAGATTATACTGTGTATTTGGCCTGAG
Organism: Antitrichia curtipendula; assembly: GCA_951230915.1. Lineage (NCBI taxonomy): Eukaryota > Viridiplantae > Streptophyta > Bryopsida > Hypnales > Leucodontaceae > Antitrichia > Antitrichia curtipendula. Next base: position 9,588,699 of record OX579635.1, read on the forward strand.
AAGTAATCAATAAGTACAGTTAATGTGCCGGTAATGGAGAGTGATTCTCACTCTGAAATTTGCAAATTCGTAACTTTTAGATCTCGAGGCGACCCGCCTCTTGCATTGGACGGAGCAAATAATGGATGCCCCCGGCCTGGCTGGAGCGTTGGCCCATGAGGATCCATTTGTTGACGAGGCCTAATAGAAAAAGGCTTTCGATCCTGTTATCATTTGAGCAGCGGCCACCCTTGGGAAGATGGGTATCATAGAAAAAGTTTTCTATGATACTGTTTCTATGAGCATCAGACGTCGCACGTGGATAGCATGGAGTTACAGTAGTTCTTATTGGACACTGATCTCGAAGCTTGGCACTTGGTGTTCTGCAAGCCACGTCAGTGCCGGGCCACTCTTGAGAGGGGTTTTCAATTTAATAGAGTTAATCGGAAAGTGTGTCCAATGAGGGATGGGAAGGAGATGAAAATTTGCAAAAGTCAAGGTGATGTCTAAATTGTAGTCATATTATAACTTAGTTTGTCAAAACCATTCAAAATCTACATCCGTCCCATGTTCAAGGTTTGATGGATTAAGAGCTAGACTCCACTAGGCCATCAGAGGTCTAGGTATTGGAGGTGGGCTGGACGGTCCAGGCGGATAATAAATGCGTTGGTCGGTCTCCATTGCACTTGTAAGAAAATCCGAAGCTTCCTCCAAATGCTAAATTAAGTACCACGGAAATCACTATGAAACAACAAAATGCTTGATCAAGCATACTTTTCTTCCTCGAAGTGAGGTTAGTTTTGTTTTTTTCTAGGATTAGAGGGCTTCCGGTTGACCCTTCGGCCCCTCCAAGTCTGTATTTCCAAATTATGCGGACCAGAGACTAGAGGTCCGGCTAGATGCATAGGAGCTAGTTGTTGGTGATGGAGACCACCTCGAGGGTCCAGAACTAGACCTCGAGATGCGTAATGGAGACCAACTTTAAGATTGTTAAATACAAGGTTGTTACATTGGCCATGTTATTATTCATCACATGTTCTATTGGATAGGATACTATTCATCACATCTACTTGAGACATACACATGAGATATTGGATGTCTTAATCATTAACCTCCAAATGCCCAAACTGTGTTATTTGGCAATATAGCAATTTTGGCCAACTCACTATAAATGGAGTTTTCATTTTTTGTCTTTGAAATTTTCATACAACATGTGTCCAAGGAGTAGCTTTATGGCCAAGAAAATTTCAACTTTTGACTACATGGTTAAAACTTTATTGTTTGATATGTAGATTTCATTGCTTGGCGGGTACTCCGAGCAACAAAACTTCTTTAAAAAAGTACTTTTTTTTTAAATAAAATTTTGAAAATGGTTCTCTAGATTTATATATGTGTGAAAAACTTTGAATCATTCCATTTTGATAAAGGAGATGAAAGTTATGGGGAGTTTTAGTTCAGGGTAGTTAAGGAATTTCTACTCTAAGATAAACTTTGAAGTCTTTTATTTAAGTATTTAACTCAATTTTTAATATTTTTGGAAAAAATTAAAAACATGAGGTGTAGATTATTCATTACAACATTATAACTATTAGAATTGGCATTTCTCAATTCCATAAATAAATTGTTAACAATTTTGTATTTTGAATCATTTTTTACCTTTTTTTTACTTAGTGTTTATTTCTTGTATGTTGCACAATTTCAAATGATTTGAAATTTTTCGAGCATATAGCCACTTTGTCTTGAAGAAGGAACCCACATAAGCACCAACATTTCGGATTTTTTTATACAAATGTGACCTTGTAAAGTACAAATGCTTGTTTTTCTGCAAGGCCAAAAAAAGGATTTTTGTCACTACAATATCTTGCAATCTACATAGTGGAATTTTCTGAATTTTTTTCCACATCTTCTTAATCTAGCGGACCACAAGATCCTACAGTTATATGTTCAAAAATGTTTTTATTTATTTTTAATTTGGTACTTGTACTAGAAATGACAATTTTGGAGCGTTTTTGGTGACAATATAGTCCAAATCATTTAGGGCTTTAAGGACAAACGGGTGACCTTGAAAATCACCCTTTTTCATTATTGTGTGAATCATTGGCTTAAAGAATAGAAAAACACTCATTGAAAATCAAACTACTGTACTACTATAGTAGACTTCCCTTTTTCATAACAAAATTCCAAGGATGAATAATTGCACTTCTATCCTACTCGAGATCCTACTAGATTGATTCCATATCATCTAGCGGATGTCAAACATTCGTGTCGATGTTTAAGGGTTAATGGAACATGTAATGAATAGGAACATGACCACTATAACAACCTTGGTTCAACAATGAGACAAGGTTGTCTTTGGTTTATTTAGAAGAGGACTAAATAATAATGTCGCTAAAGTTTGAAAATAATCTTGATAGCTTGACATTTATCAAATTACCAAGTGAAGAATTGTCAATCTCTTACTCTTCATTGTCAACCTTGAAAATTCATAAACTTTCAAGAACCATTTTTTTCTATCTATGAAACATATTTGTTAAATTTTTAGTTGTTAGTGAAGGTAGAACATTTGGTTCTTTTCCTTTCATTGTTTTTGGAATTAACCAATCTTTCACTATCAATCCAAACTTGGTGTTGGTTTTGACACTTTTTTGCCTACAGTGTCAAAAAAATTTACTAACAAAAAGGAAGTAAGAAAAAATGACATGAAATATGTATTGAACAAATTGAATAGAATAATGTCATAAATAATATAAAAATAATGCAAAATAGACATCCCTTTTCAATTTTTCATACAAATTGCAAAAATAACATGGATTTCATAACAACAACAATAAGAATTTTCAACAACAAGAATTAGCAAAGGGGTGCAAACTACATGGCTTGCATGCACCTAAGTATGTTAGGGGGAGGCAAAGGTGGGGCTTGTTTTGGGATTTTGTCAAAAGTCATGGACAAAATTCAAAGAGGATGTTCGAAAATGTTAAATAAAATGTCTTTTCCAACCCCTCTCTGAAATTTGTTCATAATTTTTTATTAAAGGCTTGAAATCTCAAACGGATTTTTGGAGATGAAACTTACCTTAATTTCCCAACATTATTTTGTTCAAAGTTATTTGAATTTTTTTTATTATACTATGTCTAAACAAGGTCTGAAATTCTACTTCAAACACAATTCTTAGTTTTGACTTAACTATGAGCGGTTGAAAAACTACAAATTTTAATTTACACATCCCACATAGATTGTTCTACCTACTACTACCCCATGTGTATATAAAAAGATTCTCTTCTCACATATAAACTCAAAAGAAGGTATTGATGGCAAATGGTTAGATCGCATTAGTATATTACTCAGTGGATTCTTTGGCTTTGAGCAAACTACATTTCATTAGAGTTATTTGTTGATTTGTATGTACATATGGTCCTAGAAATAGAAAAAAAAAGGATCACATCATAAATGTACTATCACTGTCCTAGTACTGAAGCTTAAATTCATGATGTGTAGATTAATTTTGATGGATGAGGATTCTGGAGAGGAAAAGGTAGTGTCTTTGAATGCTATATAATGTTATGATCACAAAAAGTTCATAAGGAAATTTGTGAAGATATATTAATTTGGCCCAAAAGGATTTGTCCAATTGCATTGGTTTCCAGATACCTTTAGAGCCCGTTTCTATTTTCTAGGCAGGTTTGGAGGGGTCTAGAGGAATCTAGGCCTAGATCTCCAACCTCCAAATCTACAAAAGTTGAAAACATTCTTGAACCTTCTGGATCCTATATTGGAGCTTTCTTTCAAAATTAAAGTAGACAAGCTAAATTTTGTCCACTGTCAAATTCCATCTTTTACATTCGGCTACAATTTTCTCTAGAAAGACATCCAAATCTGACCCAAAATATCCAAATCCGTTTAAGATTTTAATAGAATCAGTGCATTAATGCCAAATTGGGTAACTTGTCAATCCTTGATTGGTGAATACTTAAGTGCTAATAGATATATAGGAAGGTAGCAATGTCCGGGAGTGCCGAGGTTTAGTTACAACCTAGCTGAATTTTTTTAAGGATTTCCATATGGCATAGAGAACATTGGGATGAGATACCGCCTTTCAAAAATGCCAAATTAGAAAATCAACTAGGTAGGATAAAAAAATTCCGACAATTTGAACAGTTATTGTAACATTACTTAGAATATTTATTGTTTGAATTTTTGTTTTTCTAGAGGGCAGTTGAAAGAAGGAGTGTAGGCGGAATTTTTTGGCTAATGGGAGACCTTGGTAGGTCATTTTTGCAATTAGGGTTCAGGATTGTCATGTGGCAATTGTCATCATCATTCTCCTGGAGGCTCAGTCACTTCAGCAAAAATTTAGGAACTATGCTTAGGATTGCATTGTAAGGGCTAATTGAAGAGTTTGATCATATCATTGATAATGCCCTCCCTTTGTGGAAGAGTGGGAATAAGTATCGCTTCTTGTATGCTAACCCCTCAAGTTATTGGTGTTCTTCAATTTGACTTAGTCCAAGTGATGCTTCTTGTTTGTGTGGTACTAAGGTGTACGTGATTGTAAGAAAAGCCAATTGTCTTGACTTGTATGTTTTTCCATACTAACCAACCTCTAGAAAATGCCTAGACCCTCTTTTAGATCCTTGTATTTTTCAAAAGCTACATCCTTGGCCCAAAACGAGGGGGCCTAGGTTCAAGTCTTGCCAAAGATACTACATTTTATAACATGCACAGACCATTCAAAAGCATAATACACAAAAACATACCCCAGTAAACCGACTATACATCCTAAAATGTATAAACACGCCAAAGTGAAAATCCACCCCCACCCCACCCCGCCCCCCCCTCCCCAATTTGTCAAGTAGCCAAGAAAATTGTAGGATTTAGACCAAAAAAAGGTACTTTAGGCAATCTTCCAAGTGATTTTTTTTTCCTTCTAAACCTTGTTCAAAAAAGGTAAAGAATGCACCAATTTTTCTATAGAACTTCCCGGATTGTGAAAGGCAGTTATGGTTTGTTTATGGGATGTTTATGACTTCAATCCATGGGTGGTTTTGTAATTTCAGGGCAAACCACTTCAGAAATGCAAAGAAATTACAATTTTAATCGAAAAGTTGTAACTCCACTTGGGTTTGATCCGTGAAACAAGCGCACACCTTTGGAAAAATGCGCCCTTCTTGGAATTGACCCCAAGATGTTCAGATTCCAAATCAGACTTGTCTTAAATCAGCCGTCAAGATTTTCAGAGTTTTTCTCCTCTCTGCCAATGGTCAACCTGGATGGGTTTGCCGTTCCCGTTTCCAATGGGAGAAAGGGGGCCCTTACCTGAGCCAGCAGATCCTCACTCTCCCGTAGTAGCTCCGTGACCTCCGTCAGCTGGTGAATCGGTTGACCTAATCAATAATAAATATTGTCCAATCCCTGGAAAAGTTCCGATGGAGTAACCAATGAGAGTGAGGGAACTTATATGATGCTTTGCAACGAAGATTATCTTACGCACAGAAGGACAGAACCGTAGGTCCACCAATCCAGAACATAGCCTAAGTTAAGTAGGGTGACATTCTTAATTGCAGTGGTGGTCAGTAGTGTGAGTTCTTTGGACTTCGATATTCTTAATTCATGTCAAAGTCCGAACAGATTAAGGTAGCCGACCTCATTCCGACCATTCCGACCATTTAAGCAATTATGCATATTTGGAGCACAAGTTGTTTTTTTAGTGGAGGAATTGTCTAATATATAGAAATAGAGGTTAGAAGGATTCCATATTTGTTCAGAATTTTATTTCTCAAAACATAATTATTATGAATTTTTTAGTTGAGGATTTTGTTGGATCTATTCTTGTCATATAGGTCTTCCTATTTCCAACCATGGGTTGATTGCAAAATTAACCAAGACTGCAGCCAATCGTAGTGTGCCACGACTGCATTGGAAATTATACCATAATTAATCATTATTTTTCCCCTACTGATAGGAAAAAGAGTAATCTATGTAACAAGAAGAGGTCCTTGGTCGGAATGAGGTCGGCTACCTTAAGATTACACAATTGACCACCATTGCAATTCATGAGGTCAAACAATTGGAAACCACTGGAATTCCGTTTCATTTGTGTAAAACAAACAAACAAACAATTAGTAACTAAGCGAAATCAATAATTCAATTCAAGCACAGAAAAGAGAACTCTGTGATAGAACCACCCCATAGTCAACCACTTAAGCAATTCCGTGCATGGGTTGCAAGCAAGGCAATGTAAATTTACTACCTTGTAGAAAGACAGAAATGATAAGCATTACCAATTTTTTGTGATTTTTTTCCTTAAATTCAAATTACTATGAATTTTAGAAGCCCAAAGTTGACCTCAATCCATGTCCAATATATAGAATCTTCTAATTCCAATCATTCCATAACTACTTTCTTGCTCACTACTGCCTACTTTCTTGCTCACTACATCAAGACATGTGTCATCATTTTATAGTCCCAACTTTGTAAAGGAGAAAAAAAAACATTCCAAACTTTGGTTGAAAACCTATTTTAGCCTTGGTTGGAAATAGTTGCACCCTACAAGTTGGATATGGATGTCTAGTTGATAATGGGTGGTTCTATCTTAACGTATCGGGAATCTATGATGCTCTATTCTGCCTAGGAGGATTACCCCCCTCATTGCCCCAGTTAGAAGATCAAGGATAAATGTAAAAAATTGCCCTTATTTTGTGCCATTTTTCTTTTGTATTTCTTCACCTCTTTTACCTAATTCCAGGCCTCTAATTGCAAATATGAATTTTAAATTTTCAAGTTTTATCATGTGTTGCAAATAACAAAATTCTAGTGTTTTTCCCAAGGATAAATCATTGGGCAATGAGGAGGTCAATTCACCCTGACTGCTCTATTCAAACCGGACTTTGCCCAAAAATTACACTAGCTTATGAGAAGTGCTAATGTTAGGCATTAATCTCTAATTGAGTATTCCCTGACTATTTGACTATTTGATTGCTTCAATACATGACCGTCAAGGGGAGTTTAAAATTTTCCCTACCTTGCTTCAATTGAGGTAGAGAAGCCTACTACCACCTTGATTATACTAAATATTGAAATTAGGTAGCCTTAACAATTAGATTGCCTTATCCCATGAAAGTTATTGTACAAGCCATCAAAGTCAACACATCTTACCACAAATACCTCCATTTGTACACATGGAGGTTTATGAGTTGCAATTACAAAAATAATCTAATTCAAAAGTAGCACATTTTTGTACACTAACAATGAATATTTATATAGTGTTAAATGTTGAGAAATTAGTGTGAGGCAACCTAATTTCACTATTTAGCGTAGCAATTTTAGAATATCTTGGGGCCAACTCCAAGTGGTATGGATATTTTTCACAAGTGTGTGCTTGTTTCACAAAATAAACCTAAGTAAAATTATAATTTTACAATTAAAATTGTAATTTCTATAATTTTCTAAAGTGGTCTACTTGAATTTACAAAATCACTCATAGAGTGGAATCATAAACATCCTAAAAACAATCTATAATTGCTCTCCCATGTGGGTGAAAGCATGCTAATAGGAGCCAACTTGGGCGTAACCACTCTTTATTTTAGGGAATCTTCATTCTAACTTTCAAATATGAATTGAATTATGAAAAAAAAATTGTAATGCATAGTTTCTTAGTTATGGCTATTTGATATAATGCAAAACAAAATTAACTATGTTAAGTTTTTAAGTATGAAAAGGACCAAAATGTAGTTGTAACCAACGCTTAATTAGATTCAATAAGGATTCATTATAGATGATTTAGAGATTATTTTAGATGAACAAGCAATAATTTTTGGTATAATATTTCAATAAGAATCCATAATGGATGACTTAAGTACTATTTTGAATGAATAAGCGACAATTGTTTCATGGAATATTCCATTAAGGACCTCCATAAGCACCTCCCTAACGTCTACATGTGGTTCCTATTAGCGTGCTTTCACCCATGTATCTAATAGTATTTAAGTGTTCACCTTTAAAGGATTGACATGTTACCCCTTGTTTGTAGCTATGTACCGATTCTGTCAAAAAATGAACAGTTGGAATGAGTTTTTGGATGAACTTGGGATTCATAGTGTTTTATGTTTTTAATGTTTTTTAATTTTTAATTTTTAATTTTTAATTTTTTCACATTTTGAATTAAGTTTCATACAACAAAATTCTCCCAAAGAGTATTAAACCAAAATATGTATAGTACATACTCAAATAATATTTGGTCCATAATAGAGCAAAATACCTACAATACCTCAAAATCCCACATGTATATAGGTTATAAACTTAGAAGTAGTATAAATGTATAATATTTTGAAAATACTTCTCGAAATGCCGAACTATATCTAGTACATGCTAATTCATGGCTAAAATAGTCTAAGGGAACCCCAACAAGATCCCTAAGTCATTCCCCAGTGATAGGTTTTAGTTTGTTAGTTGTTCTAAAAAAATACGAATTACAATTATCATCCTGTAAGTTTTAAAAACTCATGACGTACTAGAAGAAGCAATTTACGGCAGGAGCATGGTGTTCTGAAGTTGAAATCACGCCAATATCAAGCTAGATTTCTACAAACTCAAGCTAGAAGTAGAGGTTTTTAAATCCTTAGTAAAAGAGTGCCATCAAAAAAATATAAAACTAATACAAAATAAGAAGTTCAAGATGACAAAACAAATATAGAAGTTATTGAAGTAGAGATGCATGAACAAAAAAATGCAATATTAGAAGTCAAGTACAACCATTTGTGATACAAGTAGAACCTAATTTCATCAAATTATAGTTAGAGTTAATATTAGAGGCAAAATAAAGTTTTCTTTCAAAATTTGATAGCTTACAAAGGGATTCAAGGGCCATCCGATTCATTTCAAACACACACCCCACCCCCCCAAGAAAAATCAATAGCCATCAGATATACATATGAAATATGGTACAAATACATATACAACTACTATAGAACCATATACGGATACAAACAATGGGATATGGCTACAACAGTATGAGATTATCCCATACTGATTGGTTGCAATCCTACCCTCCCAAAATTATAAGAGGGAGATGGAGGGGGATTAAAATTAATATTTTAATTTAAAAAACTTTTGCACCCTCCAAAATTTATAAGAGGGAGTGAGGTGGCGTTAAAATTTTCATTAAATTTTTTTGTCATGGTGGATAGTGACACTACAAAGTGTCACTATACACTATACACTCAAAAGTGGCTACACCAGCCAGACCCCAACAAGATGGAAAACAAAGGAAGATTTGAGTTGATCTTCACACACCTCTTGGATGAGGGCGACTCCGAGATATGTGTATAATTAAACCATTGCTTTTGTCTCACATATTTTAAAATTCCAAATTTAAGTTAGGAGTTATAAGCTGAACTCATACCTTTAGAGTCATTTGAAATTGTAAATTTAGATTCAAACTGAAGGTTGATAGAAATTAGTGGATGTAGTTTTACAATATTGATTAGCAGTCAAATTTCATTTGTCCCTCACTTTTAATAGGAACATCCAAATTTTAAAGGTCTTAGCAATCTGGATAGGTAATTATATTACCTACAAGGAAAAAAATACTAAAAATTTAAAAATATTAAGTTAGTAGAAGAAGTGTAGGACCTTACGCCTATTAATAATCTTTTGAATACAACTAAATAGCAATCAAAGTTAGCATATTTAGAAGAGACTTAGAAGTTTCTAAATTTAATTAACATTTAGAAAATACAGTTGAAACAAAGGACAATAACAACGAATGGAGTTTAATTTTGAGATTGGATGAAAGTCATGATTATTTGTTCAATGTAGGTCAAACTTAGAACTTAAAAACTGGAATTAAACCTAAATTTATACCCAAAATCAAAAGTCAATTCGGATTCAAAAGCTAGGAGAATCAATGGATGAAATTAAACAAACTCTTTTAAGGTTTAATATCATCCAGCTATATGTTCTACTAGTAATCTTTAAGTTAAATGAATTTTACCATTTTGGAAATGAAAGACTATGCTCTATGAATTAGAGTAGCTAAGCTATAATTTTGGATAGTTTTATATCAAGAGACTAGAGTTTCTGGCTTAATTAGGCCAATATATTTGAATTTACTTAGTCTGAAAGTTACAAATGATTTTGTGGTGTCACTAGTAGGATCAAGCAGTGTACATTTAAATTAGACCTCCATGCAATGTTGTCTCCTATTTTGGGTGGAAAATGAATAAACAAAGACTATTACTTATGGTGAATAGTATACTAGTAGTAGGACAAAGATAAGTCAAGTACAAGTGGAAACCATTTTAATATGAATGGATTCATTTAGAGAATATTAAGATGGAGACTTTGTTAATAGATAATTTTTGGTAACTTTCCTTTCAATTACTTCTAAAGTCCCAAGGCCTTTTTTCATCAAACACCACTTAAAATTGCCACTTCTATTGCAAACATAAAAAAAATTAAAACTTTTTTTTGGGTCATATCTATCTATAGGATTTTGCATTGGACTAGTATAAATTTGTTTGGAAGAAGGTTCAAAAGCTTCAACCATGTGGATTGCAAGATATTTACATTTGAAGTGATAAAGAATTGAGTTGAGAGTTTGGAATAAAAAATTCTAAAATATACATGCTTGATTTTCATTCTTCTAAAATTGTAAAGAAGATGCAAATATAAAATAGAAGAAAAAATTAAATTGTAGATAACTCTAAGATGGATTTCAAACATACTATTTTCAACAATAAAATTATTTAGCTAAACAAACTAAATTCATATAGCATCTTTTTTTTGAATTGTGAAAATTGAATTCAAAATTGAATCCTAAAAGTTGTTTTCAAATAGATACAATGATCATTGGAAAAACAAGATTGGGCATATTTTTTTCATCATTGGTCCAAATAGAGTGAATAAAATTTTTCTATATAAAAATAAATATTCTACAAGAAACAAAGTTTTGAAAATTTTATTTTGTTTTTTTGTAATTTTTTTGTACTACCCAATGAATTCCATTTGGACTTAGGATTTCAAACCTTTTTTTGTAGGGACACTAGGACTTTAGGGGTTAAATGTCTAATTTGATCAATGTTTTGATACTATGAATATCATTCTTTTGTATGTAGAAGATGGGTTTTTCAAATCCTCGAGAACATTTGTACCTAGTGTGATTCACTATTGAAATATTCTTATTCTCAACCTTATAAGATTATATGAAGTTGCATATTGATATAATGGCAAGAAGTTCAATAAGTGTAAACAATATTAATGACATTTTTAATGATTTTTGCTACCTCCAAACACTTCATTAGTGTAACTTTTGAATACAACAGAATTATTTGTGTAACAATGTTAGAGTACATTAATTAATTGTTTGCATTGTAGGTGTTTAAGTTGTGATATTAGAGAGGTCAAGGTTTAATTTACTCATGTATTTGTTAAAGATTATAGCTGAAATTACAATCCAACACTACATTTGATGTAAAGGGTCTCTATTGTTTGAAATGCCATAAGTTTTGAGATTGCAATCAATTTACTTGTTAAAGTTGAAATGTCAAGTTTTCCAATGCATTAAAGTCTATATTATAGACTCAACCTCCAAAATGAGACACTCCATAGTGAAAGTTTATATATATTTGTACATCTATTTAAACGATATAACAATTGTATCTACAAAGGACAGTTGAAACTTTTGAACTCAATTCAACTAATTACAAAACCAATTCTAAATGAATATTTTCAAAATTTTGACACAAGGTGTAGAAAAGTGTCTTTGCATAAAATATCATGTTTTTTTTTCAATCTTTTGCCTCAATCAAAGTAATCTCACTTGAATTTTTTTAGACATTGTAGGTAGCACTTGCAAAACCGCTTCAACTTTTGACATTTGGTACGCATGTAACTCTTATGATCAAGTAAATAATGGTCAAAAAGAAAAGAAAAAATCTAGTGCAAAAATCTCATGAGAAGAAAAGTCAAACTCTACTACCCTTGCCAAACAAGGTAGGATAAAAAACTTTCTTTTTCTAATTTCAAACACTATAACCCTTAAAGGACATTGAGGCCAAAAAGTAACTAATGGATGACTTGCCATTACTGTCACTGTAGAAACAGAGAATGCACCTATTGGTTCAGTAATTTAAGCATTTGGGTGACTACCTTGGTCATGGGGGACCACGTCCTTTGACGATTAATCTTGCAATCTTTGTTTATTCCAGTTTATTCCACACATACTTGTTGAAATCTAGTATAATTTTTTCACTTGTAATCTTAAAAAAGAAGAAGCTCTACTTCAAAGAGTTTATGCTCTCGTGCACAAGAAAATGCAACTTTTTTTTGACAATTGTGCCCCCAAACATACCGTGGTCCTTGGTATCACCGTATTTCTTCTCCTTCTTCTCAAGTTTCGTGGCCAGGAGGCAGTCAACGTTGAAGATCCCGAATCGTATAAAATTTCAGTGGCAATAGGTCCCCTTTGCTATGACGGAGCCCGAGCCCGAGAAAACGGAGATAGAAATTTCAGCACAGCTACAGGCCCGAGACGACGGCCGACGACAGATCCAATTCAACGAGGCAGAGCTGACGGGGAGCAAGCATCACACAGCGTCGGCGGACTCGGGACGAGCACTCCTCACTCCAGTATCTTTTTAGTTTTTTCACTTCCTCAAGGGGATGATACCGAGGTGGGGAAAGGGCAGTGAGAGCGTTCAACAGCCGGCGCCGCGGCGGTGGTGGAGCCAAGTCCCACTCCCAACGCCCAACAGCCTCCACCACCGTCCCTTTTCCATTGTTCGGCATCACTCCGTCACACAAGCCTTCCGCCACGTCAAGCCCCCGGCTCGATTCGCAACACACACGACAGTGAAGAAGAGAGGTCAGCAGAAGGGAGCGGCTGCTGGCCACGGAACCATGGCATGCAATCTAAGCTAGAGATAAGCTAGCTGCTGGGCTGCGACCACGATCGGTACTGTTCTGTACTACTCGACAGCTCCACAGTCAAGGACGCCAGTTTAGTTATTCATTTTTGGACGTCAAGGAAACGAAGGTCGGAGCGCTACAGGGTCGTACACCATCGGCCTAGTGGAGTACAGTAGTCTCCATGAATAACCTGAACCTATCTTCGAGTGGTACTGATGTCTATGCTCAGACTAAGTAATCACCCACAGTCAAAACTTACAGCATTTAAAAATCAACTAGTGTGGTTAGACTAACATTAAATACTCCCTGTTAAGTTAGTGCACTTCGGGTGCAGTTGCCTCAGTCCCGTAATCCCGTTGGTGATCGACCGGAGGAGGTCGCAACCTCACGTGCGATCCGATCGCCCGACCACAACCGTCCGTCCAGGTCGGTCTTGATTCCAACGAATGACGCCCCCCCAAGTGGCGCCCTTCTTATCGCGACAAGGTGGTACCGCTTCGTAAGTCCTCTCGTGGTGGCTGCAGGAGCGCCGCTAGGTCGACGGCCCGCAAGCTCGCAACTGGGGACGTCTGCATTCACGCTTTTTCACTTGCTATTGTTAGCAGGCGGGCGCTTTTGAGCAGCCAGCTGCCCGTTTTGCCACCTCAGTCGAATCAATCGACCCCACATTCCCCGAGGCAGCCATTCAGCCAAGGCGCTCCCCGCTCTCTGTTGCTTTATTTTGCTTCCAATCTTTTTCATTTGCCACCGTGCACGCCGGATGTCTAATGTGGGCAGGGGGAGTGGCGGTGCCGATCGCTTCTTATTCAGGCGTCTCCCTCCTTCTTGTTCCCGGTTTTGTCAGAGCAGTGTCGACGACCGTCGTAGCGATCAGGTGCCTGCGTGCTCAAGTGAGGAAGGGTGGACGTACGACGCCGGAGGAATAGTACTACCGCAGCCCTGCCTGCAGGTGGTTTGGGTTGAGGGGACGATCGTGTGGCGGCGCAGGGGCGGCGTAGGTGGGCTTGATCGGAGGAAACGATAGTATCTCGACGAAGCGATCGGGGCTGGTGTGATCGCGGCATGCAAGTGGCTTGATCGTTTAGTTGAGCAAAGAAGGCGAGATCTGTATCTTGTTTTCCGTGTTGTGGTTGTGCTGCTGCTGTTACGTGTGGTGGGGTTGTGAAGAGAGAGAATGAGAAAGAGGGAGAGCGCGCCGTGTTGCTAGAGTTCTTTGGAAACTCCAAGGGCGTGAAGCTCGAGAATATTTGGGTCCCGCCGCTGAGAGTCGAATTTTGTAGTCGAAGCTTGTTCTCCATAGCCGATGTCACGGAGGACGTTATATCTTGGAAGGGGGCAGAGGCGCCTGTTTTCTGAGGGTTGTAGAGTGGTGGAGTAGTCCCCGCAGGTGCTTGCATGTCAGCAGTTGAGTGGTTTGTTTAGAGCAAGAAACATTTGGTTGTTAGCATTACGCAGTAAATTTTTGTGAGGTGGAGAGATTGTAGGATGGTTGGCGTAGTGCATTGCCATCGTACTAGTAGTACTCCCAAGCTAGGATCGACGAAAGGAATGGAGGAGCCAAGCTTCTGTAATCTTTCACTGGCGGTGGACTGCACGCTCTCACTCGGGTCTACCACTACAACGTCGCGGATGGATACTCCTGTACGGCCGTCTCGCGTGGGTTCCCCCGACCCGGACCTGGCTTTGTCGCTGTCAGTGCGATCGGAGCGAGCAGTGGAGCCTTCGCGTCGCACCAGCGAGCTAGAGCAGGACATGTCCTGGGGCGGCAGTTGTACGCGCAGCGATCCCGACGCGTCCCCGGAGTGTTATCCCCAGGTACTTCATTTCTCATTCGTGGATATGGTTTGTACAATTTGTTCTTCGTCAAGGGGTCGCCAAGGTTTTTGGTTAACCAAAGTGACTTTCTCGCGGCATTAGCCTTCACCGCCATGGCAGGCTTCTGGTGCTGTGGGAATTTGTTTGAAGGCTTAGGTCAACCACGGACTAGGCAGTGACGTTATTCTGTTTGGTGGTCTTGTAGAATGCCAATTTTGTGGAGTTGGGGATAACCTTATCCTTTTCTTACAGAGTGTTTTTCTTCCCATGTGCAGGTGTCTGAGAGGGGAGTTCGTGCCAGTGATGGCGGCCGAAAAGGCTTCAAGGCATGGCCGCGGTCATCATTCAGGGATGAAGTGAAGACTTCCAAGGCGTTGTTTGGCATGATCGAGGAGCAGGGATACAGCAATCGATCCAGTCACCAGGCTTGGTTGCCAAACTACCTCTCGTCGAGCGCCGTCAATACGGTGGAGCAATGCATGGAAGATGGCGACAACGGCGCACG
The DNA here is from genome assembly GCA_951230915.1 of Antitrichia curtipendula. Taxonomy (NCBI): domain Eukaryota; kingdom Viridiplantae; phylum Streptophyta; class Bryopsida; order Hypnales; family Leucodontaceae; genus Antitrichia; species Antitrichia curtipendula. The sequence continues at coordinate 9,603,904 of OX579635.1, forward strand.
TGCATGCGCGCACTGTGGTACCTCCAAGACTCCGCTTTGGAGAAACGGACCCGGAGGACCCAAGGTACTTGCTCGTATTATCTTTCCTCTTCTTTTTGGGTCAGGTAATGGACGAATCGGCCATTTGGGTAAGGTGATGGATTGTAGTGAGACTCACGTGGATGTGTGACTTTGTTGTGACAGTCGTTGTGCAATGCGTGCGGCATCCGCTTCAAGAAGGCCGGGCGAAGATCAGCGGCTAATGGAACCGCGGAATCGCCGGTATCGCCACCAGCGATGACGGAAGCGCTGAAGCGGAAGCTGCCGAGCGAAGAATCTCACGACTGGGTGGTCCCGGCGGATGCGAAGCCAAGGAAGAGAAGCCGAGGAAACCTGCTTCACCGGATGTCGGAGAGCTCCTTGTCCGGAAGCTGCATGACTTGGCAGCCATGGTCGCCGCCGAAGAGCCCTCTTCACAGAGCGTCGCCTCTCTCCCCGAACGACGACGGGAAGGTGCCGGCGCTGGACGCCGAATCGTTCTCATCCGACGAAGAAGAAGGGGCGGTGCTGCTGATGGCTCTGTCCTGCGGCATGGTGAATGCATGAGCGGCTGCTGATGGAAATGCACCGAAATCGGCTGCATGAGGCTTTGTAAATACGATTTGAGTCGGTACTTTGGGTAGCCGATCGAGATTAGTTTCCTTAGGGGTGAGTCGTGCTCGCTGAGGCTGTAATGCCGCGGAAGAGGGACTTTTTTTGCGCCAGTTAGCTGGCGGATGCTGCATGACATCCTCACTGCACCCGAGCTCTTTGTGTGTGTTGACTATGGCGGGCATTGAAAAGCCCAGCTTGAAGCTTGAAGCGGTGGCTGTCTTCGTCATGCGGGGGAGTTTACGTTTGATGAGTTGAATTTTTCTTAGGTAGGGATTTTGCTGATGAGTTTTAGGGCTGGGCTTTTTCTGGGGTGTTTTTCTTGCTCAAGGGATACTTGTGCTTATTGAGTCTGTACATACCTAGAGAAATGTTGGCCACGGGAGCATGTTTGAGCTTAAGTTTACGTAGTTATATCTGTTACAAGTCGCATAATTTTGCATCCGAACTGTGTGGCGAGACCCAGACTCAGGGGAGGTGCGGTTGTGGTAATGCTTGAGAAAAATATGGCAAGGAATTCCAATGTTTGATCAGAATCGGAGAATTATACCTTCATATGGTTGGTTCGAATTGTACGCTTAAAAGCTGGCTCCGGATACAGCTGTTAGGATCACGTTGATGGCATGCATGCACTCGATTCACTGTGTGGTATCAATTGACTGCGATCGGAATCCTTCACAGAGGATCCACTCACTGGACCACCTTATCCATGCCTGTTTCACAGAAATTCAGAATCCCTACATTGGTCCCTCTATATTTTGCCATTCCAATAATTGGTTCAAGAGAATCGAGACCGAGTCTTTGCTTCTTTCTTATCGTCTGTATGATCGTTATGCACTGATGTCAAGTGTAACTTTCTCCTTCACCTCGCTTCAGGGCTACTTTAGATTGCGCGAGTTGCAGCAATAAGCCCGAGTCAGGACCTGTTGTTTCAACTGGGAGCTGGACTGCACTCCATGGAAGCTCTCTCTGAGATAACATGCTTAATAATTAAATCGACATCGTGAATGTGCAACTTTAATTGTGTTAAAATTCTTAGAAAGTGACACATTTGAGGTAAAAGGGGTGACGTGAAACCTTGTTATTTCACATGTAATGAATATGAGGTCACTTCTTTTTGTTCATTCTTGATATTTGACTGGCTAGAGTTGACATTGAAGAGACTGAGATACCAGTACATGTGATGTACTCCGCACAATTGCATCATTCGAGGTGTACTATTTCTAGCTTGTTGTACTGGCGTATGTCATCTAAAAAGGACTCATTCTTCATATCTTCTATAGGCTATTGCTAATAAGTGGTTGTGCTCTAAGACTGCAATCACGTATCACCGAAGTGTCGTTTACATGGCACTCAGATTATATTGAGCAGGATTGATGTTAAAGAATTCTACCATGCATTTTGATAGAAACATGAAGTATAATAACATACTTGCACAGTGTGCAGTTGATAGAAAATCTTCAAACTGGTACTCAGGTATGCCTGCCCATCATGGGGCAGCAACCCAATTGTATTCCTATCTACACTGGTCCAACATCTTAGTCCCTGAAATGTTGGATAAGAGTAGATAGGACACAATTGGGTTCAGGGTCCATAATGTGCATACCTTAGGTTTGCAGGTGTCACCCTGTGCAGAAGACTCTTACGTGACCCACAAAGAAAACCACACATTCAACTGAACTTGCAAATAAATTACTCAATGCAAAGCTCACTCAAACTTTAGTGCAGAGAATCCCACAGATCGCTTACTGTCAGAGGTCATGTTGTTCCCGAGATGTTCCCATTCAGTTCCTATCACACGGGAACATCGTCTCTCTTCGGCAATTTCTGAAACCCTAAACCCCTCCGGTGCACCCGTCTCGTCACCGCCAATTTCGTCCCTCACCTGTCAATGGCTTTGAGCTCTTGCACTCGGGTCACCGCAATATTTGCAATGTGATGGCAAACTCATGGTCTGGTTTTAGGCTTCTCTGGTAGGATTGATGTATTGTAGCCTTCCAAGAATGCGGTGGGACTCCTGCTTTAAAAACCCCGTTGATGATGGCTATGGCGGCAGCACGTTTGCTCTCTCGTAGAGCCTGCAGGATCGCTCTTCCTTCGTTCTCAAATCTTAGTCCCTCTTACCTGTCCGTACCGGCGACCAATGAAGCACTGGTATTGTCAAAACACATGTCCAATAGCTCTCTTGGCTTAGATCGCGGGAATGAATGTGTGAGGTTTCAGAGCCTGGTGCCATTTGGCCGGGTTTACAGTGCGGGTATAATCAATGGAGGTTCTGAAGAACTCACACAGACCAGTGAAGCGGAACAGAAGACGCTAATTAAGCCTCCACCTCGACCTTTTAAACTTAACAACGAGCAACGGGCATTGGCGGAAGAGATTGGCTACAGAGTTGTGAATCGGTGCACAGCGGAGGGTTTCGGGCAGAATAAGCGGCCCAAAGCTTTCGCAGTCGTTCAAGTATGTTTCGTGACTATTTGGCGACCTAATTTTGTAGGACTTTGTGAGAATATGGAAAGTTTTCTAAGCTCTATAGTGGCCATCTTTGCGAACCTTATTTGTGGTCAATCCAATCGTATATTTTTTAATAGATGACATTCTAACAATTGCTCTGGCGTTACTCAGATAGGCTCTCACCAGTTCAAGGTGTCGCCTAACGATCTTATTTACACCGAGAAGTTGAAGTATTGCGACATCAATGACAAGGTACTTCTATCTCCAGAGCGACAAATTTTATCACTGATATCTTTCTTATTCCTCACAATCTCTGTATTTCCTTTGTGAAATATTTTTATTTTTATTTTTGATAAAAATTTACTGCGCTAAACCTAATCTTGCCTATATGCAGCTGATGCTGAGTAAGATCCTTATGCTTGGATCGAAAGACCAGACAGTCATTGGCCGACCTACGGTACCCAAAGCGGCAGTCTTTGCTGTTGTTGAAGAACATGTAAGGAAGGAAGAGAGCTCCTATTTCTCTACCAGATTTTAGTATGCATTCCCAGGAGATCTGCTATGCGCTCAATTACGCAGATGGCAGACAATTTTATAAGTGAAAGATACACGTCGGTTTTATGCAGGCATTGGATGAGAAGGTGATCATATTCAAGAAGAAGAGACGAAAGAATTATCGTAGGACTACTGGTCATCGCCAAGTAAGAATTGACTTTTATTGACGACCAAAAATCGTAAACGTTTATGCTTGCCAGTACTTTCATTGTTTAGATTTCACAGGCTACAAGATAAAGGTGTCTCTGATGGCTTGGGTTTGGATACGTGAACACAGGAATTGACTCGACTAAGGATTTTGGAGGTCAAAGGCATCAATGTGGAAACAGCTCCCCTAAAGGCATTGCGAAAAGCGAAAGCTATCCCTTCTTCGTCAAAGGTGCAGGAAACGTCGAGGGCAGATACGAACACCGAAGGTGGACTTTCGTCTGTTTTGGCTTGAGAACAGTATGTAGAATCTTTAAATTTCTCATTGAGCATAGTTACTGCAGCAGTGATGATTTGGCAATCTCTTGTGTTGCAAGGTAACTGTAAAGCTCATGTTAGCGTAGAAGCCCAGCGTTGATTAGGGTGATGCGCAAGTGGTGTTGAGACTCTTCAAGATTGTACATCATATCATCTATTCTCAGTCTCTAATATCCACTGTAGGATCAAACTAATTCTTACAAAGGCTATGGACTAGATTAACCAGGAAGCTTGAGATGGATATTGGACATGTATGGTCTTTGTTTCCATTATCTTCTGATGCACCATAAGGATGAAGCTCCCACAATTTGCATCTTCCATAAGTCTCTTTCCACCACTTCCGTAAGAATATTTTTTTTATACTTTTGACCAATGAATCTTGTTGGCTACCGGTATCATCAAACTGGTTTGAACCCGTAGTAGTTAAAAGTGCTGCTGTGCAGAGGACATAAAAATAAAATAAAGTAATGATATGCACGTTGACCATGCATAGGGTATAAAAGTAAACCAAAAAGTTTACTTTTCATTAAAGAATAAAATAGCAATGATACTGATTTTTTTGTTGACACTAATTTTGTGCCCCTAGTAATATGATAACTCCATGTAGCTTGACCCCACTAGCACTTAACCTCTAAATGGCCAAGGCCTGTTTTGTGCTTCTTGGAATTTGCTCTAAATTGAACAAAAAGACAACATTTTAATAAGTTCTATCAGTTTTTTTGAATTGTAACTGTACAAATTCAAACTAGACATGTTAGTGATCACATAGGAAAATAAAACTCAACAATATTATTTAAGGATTGAAAGATCATAATGTTTGATCATGAGGGTGTTAAGACTATAAAAATCTTTCAGCTCTCTTTTTGCATGTCAAATCTAAAAAATTGGTCACCAAAAAAATATAAGGTTGAGGAGCCTAACATGCATAATTCCAATCAATTTATAGCTTCTCAAATTCTACTCTACAATTTTTTTAAATGAAATTCTAATGTGATTTTTTCTTCAAGATTTAGTGTATTTGAGGCTCATTTCCAAGAGTCCTCAACACTATAGAAAGTCAAGATTGCAATGGACACCCTTGTATAAAATCTTGATTAGAAAAATCATAATCAATTGTTTTCATAATTGGATTTTTGGGTGCTGAAATTGGGCTTTAAAAATAATATTTAAAAAATACAAACTACTATAAATAGCAATTTGATTAAGTCTTATTTAACTTCAAAGTATTGTTGACACCCAAATTGGATGCCTTAGGCATTTAGGGGTTAATAGGTAAAAATGCTCTTGTGCATATTGGATAAAACATAATAGTAATAGTTAAGATAAAAATATTTGTGATCACACTATTTAAATTAGTATATATTGATGTTTTAATATATTGTGTGATATTGTTGAAAAATTACTAGTGTATTAATTTGAAGTTATGTTCCATTCAACCAACTTGTGTTACTCTATGTGCCTAGAAGATGTAGGTGGCCTTACCTTGTTGCCACCTCTAGTTCCAATTCACAAATCTACTGATTGAAAGTGAATCATTTTTGTTTACCATTGACAATGGTTTTTTTTTTTAATCGGTTGTTGATGAATGTCCATCGTTGGATTGTGCCATCCTTTGTGATCTTAGCCGTCAAGATTAGGATGTACAATACATTTATGATATATAATATATGGTATACATATGGAATATGAAAGGTTTTTGAGTATGCAATATATGGTATAGTAGTATAATATGACGCAAATATGTAGGTATTGATATGCAATACAATGTCAATATTTTATATTGTTTGTAGTCACAACAACAGTCAAAAAAATATAAACATGGAAGAAGTGATACAAAATGTTTTATAATTAATTTAGTCATTTTCAAAATGAATGAATCAATTGGTAATTTCTACATAGTTCTTTTTTATTATACATAGGTTTGTTATTATCTCATTACAAGTAATTTTTGAATGAATGAATTTATAGTTTCTATAGGTTTGTCACTATCTCATCAAAAGTCATTTTAGAATGAATTAATTAATTGGCAATTTTTATATGGTTTGTCACTATACACAAGTTTGTCACTATCTCACTAGAAGTAGAGGCATTGCTGTTACATCAAGCCTTAGTTTTGTGACATAAGTTAGTAATAAATTGCCTCTAATTTAAGCCAATTTTCAGTTGTATCACAAAATAAGACATATAAGGTCCACAACCTTGCAAACACTTCCATCATCAAATCAAAAATATAAGTAGCAAGGACACCTATACCAAAGTCTTGCAATCAATTGAAGTATATTAGAAATATAAAATTTTTACATAATCATAATTGACTATTAATTGTCAATAATTTAATAATTCTAGTTGATTGTGAATGACTATCAATTGTTAAAAGTCAACTCATAGTTTTCAAAGAAAAAATGAATTTGAGAACTGAAATGCCTTTCAAGTATAGGCGTCAACAATAAATTTGGTCGCTTGGATTTTAAGGGATTAAAGAACATAAAAATCAACCAATTAACTAATAAAATTAAATCCTATAATTTTAAATAATGATACTATTTATATAATGTTTGTATAAATGATAATTTTAATTTATTTCTAGAGGAGGCTATCTATTTTTAATCTTTAACCCCTAAAACCCCGAGGGTGTTTTCTGCCAAAAACCACTCAAAACTACCACTTTTGTTGTATTCACTTAAGGAAACCAATTTTTTTGTTTTTTTGGTAATTCAACCATAGTCTCTTGTACTTAACTTGTCTAAGATCATGTAGTAAAAATTTCATCAAGTTTGACCATACGGATTGGAAGATATTAGCATTCAAAGTTGAACAAAAAGTTTTTTTTCAAGAAGATGCTTAAATTGCCCGAAAAAATAAGATTGTCCATAACTTTCTCATCCCTAGTCCAAATAGAATGAATCAAAGCTTCACGTATAGGTAAGAACATAATCTTTTAGGAAAAATTCAAAAAAAATTATTTTGACTTTTTGCAATTTTGTTTGGGCTGCCCACCAATCTCTATTTCTTGCTCATTGTGCCATAACTTTTTCATCTGGCATTCGATTGAAACAAAAATTATATATCCACAAAGCTCTTGCAAAGTTACACAACCTCAAAAAATCTCAAAAAATTTCATTTCAAATTGAGACAATAGGGACCTACCTGGACCCAAATTGTCCCCCAAGGGGACAAGCGGGGGTTTAGGGGTTAAAAGACATTTCATGTCCAAACTTGGTCAAACTCCATTAGATATTTATATTAAAATAAACATTTCAAAATTCTTATATTTTTCACATTTATGTTTAAAATTTAATTTCTTTTTTTCATAATTGGAAACATCAAATTGAATTTTATATGATTTAAAAAAAAATCTTTGTGAAAATAATAGAAATTACAAAAATGATTTAAATAGAATGAAATTTCTAGTAAAAATGGAAACAACAGTGTCAAACATCAAGGTGTAATTGATATACTCTTTGGCCTCACACCAAGAGAAATTTGATAGAAAAAATTCAAAAGTGGTGTATTTTGAGCTTTCAAGATGCTATTTTGAAAGTGTCACAAACATTATCATTTTAACAATATAAAAATTAGGTTATTGGAGCTACAATTTTTTAGTTAAGTTTTAAAACATTTAATCCCTAAAGGATTGTTTGTCCCATTGGTGGATAATTTAGGTCAAGGTAGATTCCTATTGTCTCAATTTGTAGTGAATCTTTTTGAAGTTTTTTGAAGTTGTGTAATTTGCCAAGTGCTTTGTGGATATGTAATTTTTGTTTCAATCAGTGCCCAAGAGCAAAAATTATGGCACAATAAGCCCAAAAAAGAGGTCGACGGGTAGTACAAAAAAAATCACAAAAAGTCAAAATATATATTTTTTAAAGTTCCTAAACTATTATGTTTTTGTCTACATGTGAAGCTTTGATTCTTTCTATTTGGACTAGGGATGAGAAAGTGATGGACAATCTTGTTTTTCAGGCAATCTAAGCATCTTATTGAAAAAAAACTTTTTGTCCAACTTTGAATGCTAATATCTTGCAATCTATATGGTCAAATTTGATGAAATTTTTATTACATGATCTCCGATAAGTTAAGTAGAAGATTTTATGGTTAGATTCTTAAAAGAAAAATTGATTTTCTTGGATGAGCGCAGCAAAAGTGACAATTTTGAGTGGTTTTTGATAGAAAACACCCTTGGGGCTTTAAGAGTTAAAATTAAGAACTATGTGAAAATTTAGGTTTTGATTTTGAAATGTATGTGGGGCTTACAATATCTTTTACAAGCATTCAAAGTTAATTACAAAATATTTACAATTTATTTTACAACTTGCCCTCTCTATTAGCACGTTACCTTTGCTACTTCTAAACTTTTAAGCCATGTAACTTTGATCCAAGCATCTAATTGGAAAAATTCATGAAGCAAATGCAAGTGCGGATCTTTAGTAATAAATTCACTTTCGTCCATTCTAAAATGGCTTTGTATAAATCTACCTAAGCCTTAAAAAAGCTTCACATGAAAGACTAAGTGAAAGATTTATCATATTCTTTAAATGAGTAGTATTTCTTTAACACCATATTCATTAAAATGAGAGATTGGAGACCTCTCAAAATAATCATGCTGATCTCGATCTAAAACATCAGTTTCCATTAAAATGAGAGTTTTGATCTGAATTGATATAAAACCTTTCAGATTTGACCTAATATTGAAAGATTTTATGTCAATTTAACTCGAATCGAGTTAAATTGACATAAAACCTTTCAATTTTAGCTGAATTGACATAAAACCTATAGTTGATTTTTTTTAAAATAACCTCTCATTTCAATGGAAAACTCCCATTTTAATGAATATGGTGTTCTTTGAACAACTTCAAGTTGTTATGTCATATGTCATCCAATGTGACACCACTTTAGATGGATGTAGTTTGCTAAACTACATTAGTTTATGTAGTTTAGTCTTATTGGGGAACCTTAGGCTATTCGAAACTTCACCTTGGGTGGCATTTCATGTGGAATTAATTTTTTGTTCATGTTAAAGTTATATTTGCTTAGCTATGGTGATTGCCTTTGTGGAGATAGCTTTCCTTATGTGTGTTCAAATCTTGTATTTATTCCTTAAGAGTCTTATTTTTTTGTATTTTTTTTTGTATTTTGCTCTCATACTTGATGTAGGTTTATGCCACTCAATTTGTAATATACTCCCTCCGTCCCAAAATGTTCTTCCTGTTGGCCTTCATTTTTTGTCCCAAAATGATCTTCCTGTTGTACTTTGTGAGTTGCAAATTGGTCAAATTTAACTTTTGGTTGTTCTCTAGGACTAACAAAACAATTCCAAGCGATAGTCCCCCCTCCATCTATGCAATCACTAATCAAAAGACAAATAAAATGGTTGAAGGGGTCAATCAACACTTTTTGTTTTTCTTTTTTGCATCTCTTTGAATATTATCTAATTGAAGGAGATGAAGGTTTTGGGAGTCAAAATATAGGTCCACATATGGTCTTTGACTTATACTAACTATTCACAAAATGACAACCTCACACTCAATGATTAAATAACCACTGGTGCTCCTTGAAAATATCCAAAAAATTTCACTTTTCAATAATCCAAAACTACACTTTAAAAAGGGCTTCAAAACTCAAAGTTTCAAGGGCAATAGGAGTGCACCAAACTCCATATGTAGTGCAAAACAGGCTTTAAAAATGTTATTTTTAGTCTTAATCTGGAATATTTTGTCTAACAAGAAGATCATTTTGGGACAGAGGGAGTAGTACAATCTTTATTATGCGACAAAACACATGCTCAATTTTTTATACCAATTTTCGGACAAGTTGAAACATTTTTACCAAGTTCTAGAGCTTATAGATGTGTTATATGCAAAAGTAGAAAAGGAATAGATGGAAAAAAAGATTTATGCAAAAACAATCCTACAAAGTGCAAACACTTACGAATAAAATTATTCAAATGTTTATCAAGAACATGAAACAAAAGCTTGCACTAATTTATTCTATTTGTGCATGTCACACTGATTTGCCAAAGTTACATTCTTTTAAAATTAGGTTCATTCAAAATATTTTTTTAATTATTTTAATTTCCAAAAATAAATGAATTCAAATGAAACTCATTTTTGCACCCTATCTTATTAAAAAGGTATGTCTGCACTTGATTTTAGGGGTGATGTTTATGATCTTAGATCTAATTTGTTCCTAAGAACCTTACTAACAACACTCTTTAAAACCAAGTGTGAGACATACCTTAATTTACGATAAATCAGGGAACCGTCGATAAATTCTCACAAGTCGAGAGCCCAAGCTTTGCGAAACGTTTCAGTCTCAGGAAGCTTGTATCCGGTGGGCCTGCTCCACCGGTAACATAAACCGCAAACGAGGCAAGCGGTCTGTCCTTTTTTCTGTCCCATCAACAGAAGACGAACCTTCCTTCCTTTCTTTCCGTCTCTCCCTCTTTCTTTCTATTTTCAGCCAAGTCCAGATGAACGCCATCCACCGTCACTTTACCGACCGGACGCGTTCCGAAACTCCCGGAAAATTCATCAGAACTGGATGAAATACATCCACTCTTTTACCTCCAGCGCCTTCCCGTCCACCTTCTCTCTCTCTCTCATTTCTTTACTGGTTCCGTGGATGTTCCTTCCTGCAGACAAGGACGACGACACCCCATCTATGAAAGTCCCAATCACTCAGCCAGCCATTTTGTAAATGCACCATTGCTCACGGCGATCTGCAACTCGCTGCCGGAGTGCAATAGCAGGTTCGTGCCGTTGATGGCGTGCGAGACGATTGATGATGCAAGTGCCGATTGAGAACTTAGCGGAGTTTCAATCACCAGTGTTTGTCTGTCTGTGCAGACAAGCCGAGACTTTGTAATTGACGGACAGTTATCTTAACGTTGGTGTCCCGATTTATCGGAAGTAGTTGGAGCTGCATCTCTCGGTTGTGGGTTTTTTTGGGGCGTGCCAAGAAGCTTTGCTGGTAACGAACTCTCTGAGAATTGGTTGCGTTCGTTTACGTTGCGAGGTTTAGGGCGGGCGTGAATTGTCTGTGAAACCGGTGCGTTGGGGGTTGAAAGTGGTGCTCTAGGGTTTGAGGCCGTTTTGGCCATTGGGGGGAGTATAAGGGTGCATTATGATTCAGTGGAGCGGACAGTCGAAGATGGGGCAGACGCCAAGTCGGGCGCGAAGCCGAAGACGTGTAGGCGAAGCCGACCACCACGCGCGTCCGCGTGTGGAAGCGATGGTGCTGCCGAGTCCTGTGAGCGTGAGGGGTGTGACGTCTGCGCCCATTATTGTGGAAGATGAGGAGGAGGATGTGGTGGTGTCGTCCCCGAGGTCTTTTGCTCAGGTGCGACATCGTTTCGTTTGTTTGCTTTTGGGTTGAGATCCAATTTGTGTGGAATTTCTGTTCAATTGTGCTGTTGAAATGGCCATCTCTTCGACTTTTCAGGTTAAGGTCTCATTTGAAGTTTCTTGATTCATAAATTGAAAAATTGGGCCGTTGGTTTGATTCCCTCGGATTGCGGTGGATCGTAGGGTTGCCTTAAAAATGCATTTGCTGTCGTGTGCGCTCTGTCCAGTCGATTAGGTTCATCAGCGCCGGCGTATCCTAATTGTAGAAACTAGAGTTTTATAGCTATGACAACCAAGGGCTCTACTCCGTTTCAGCTGAAAGAGCTTTAGTGTTAGTGAAGCAGGGTCTATGTTCATTGCTCTTGTAGCTGGTGTGCATGCTGATTGCTTGCAGTGTTTAGGAAACGGATACCTGCAGTCCAGGTCTTGCTTTTTGGGTGTGCATTATTGTGGACATGATGTCTGGAATCACTTTAGGGTTGAATTACTAATTGTTTATCAAACTTCTCAAGGCATGTACAGTGCCACTTTAAAGTGAGCTTAACATAACATACCTTGCTGTATGTGACTAGGTCACTTGTCTTGCATCGTGTAAAGCTTGTGTAGCATGGTTAGCAGTTGACCGCATTGCCTTTGCGTAGGAATAACGTCGACGTTCTTACTTGTGCAGGCCATATTTAAGGCGAGAGTGGAAGCTCACCGTTCTGCACGACCGTCAAGAGTGACACTAGATGACGATCCTCTAGAATTGCGTCTAGGCCCGGGAGGTATGTTTTACATTTATTCATTTGGCTAGCTGTCTTATATTTACATGCTGAGGATCCATATTTAATCTGACGTTTTTGGAGTGCAAAAACAGTTATTAAATAATTGACTTTTTGGTTTAGGGATATCGGATTACAGCGTCCAGCCACAGGCTAGTGTCACTCATACAGGTCGCCGGGGTCGGCCAGGCAGGTCAACAATAGACCTCACAACTCCAACTAGACCAGATGCAGTAAATGAGGACTGTGTGCTTCTTCACGAATATACTAAGGTGCACGACCTCTTTGATTTTTCCTTCATTCGTCAAATCTACATGACAGCAAGTCTTTTGAATGGTTTTATCCCTCACAAATAGAGAGGCCTCTATTGCAAGGTGCGATAATCCCTGGTCTGTCTAACCTGAGCGGGTCAGAGGAAAAATCAGTTATTGGATTAGGGAACTAATGCTAACACAAAGAAAACTCCGTTACAAGAGAATCCTGTGATGACTGGCAGTCCATCTTAGAATGCTACTTATACGACAGCTATGATACGAACACGAACCCATCTATTGGGCCAACTAGCTTTGACCGGGGCTTATCCCTTTGAATCCTCTTCATTTTTCAAGGATCAGTCTGTTGTAATGGGAGTACAGATGGCGGGTTTCTGATTGCGACAGCGTTTATTCTATTTAGTGTCGCGACCTAAAGCTGTTGATTCTTACTGGAAACTTAGCTTCTATCTATTAACATAGCTCCCGTACTAGTCATGTCGTAGGACTTCTAAACACTTTGCCAGTATAAAATATGGCTCTAGCGAAAAGCCGTAAGCCTGAAGGAACTGGTTTTAGGCTGTGACACTTAAATCGAATGGACGTTGTAAACCTGCCATATATGCAACTCCTCTCTGGTGTTTCCTAGAGGTCTGGGATGGTTCAGATCTGACCCTAACTCTTCTTCTTTTTGGCAGAATACTAAGAAACGGAAACCTGTTCCGGTTGAACCATTTTTCGTAAAGGAGCTCTCTCCAACTCCGCCAGCCCCTGAAGCAGAGGATGAGTACAAATTTAAGTGTGCGATATGCATGGATACAATGAAAGATGAGACATCCACCATTTGTGGTCACATCTTTTGCCAAACTTGTATTCAAGGGGCAATTAACTCACAGAAGAAGTGTCCTACCTGTCGGAAGAAGTTAACATTGAAAAACATACATCGGATATATCTTTAGAGAAAGCGTTCAGAAGCAGCAGTGGTTATTTCTACAATTATGCGTTGTACAGGTTTAAGACCGATGCTTTCAAGTTAAAACAGGCAGGATATGCTAAGCGGTCTGCTCAAATGGAAGGGATTTAGTTATGAGGTGGAGGTTCAAATACAAGTGCAGAGGATTTCGGGATTCCCACCAGAGGTGTGGCAGGAAGGTTCATGGCGCTATGATGACTTTCCCTGCAGCAAATGGCTTAACCTTCTGAGCTCACTTTGGGAACCTTCTAGAGTGGAATTTCTTCGTTGGCAATTAACCATTAAAAGTTCCATGTTATCCCGATGATTGATCATTGATTGAATGGTATTTTCTTAGAGAGAAGATATGCTTGGTGCCTGTAATACTAATTTATTGGTGCGCAAGTTCTACAAATTCTTGGCACCATGCAGGAAGCAAAATTGAGAATGCGATGTGTTCGCCTGCATCTGGAAGGAAGGTGTCCAGTTGACATATTGGATAATAATTTTGCCAAACTTCTACTCCTGTTATAGGGACTGTTTCCAGATTAGGGTAGAACCAACCATTCCCATTCCCAACCAGGGATCCATGCCCAGCCTGTAGGGTGCATCTATTTCCAACCAAGGCTGGAACATATCCAACCTGTAGGGTGCATCTACTTCTAACCAAGGCTGGAACAGATTTTCAACCAAGACTGGAACAAATTTTCAACCAAGGTTGGAATGTGATTTTTGCTCCTTTTCAAGGTTGGGACTAATAAGATCATGACACATGTTCTGAAGTAGTGAGCAAGAAAGTAGGAAGTAGTGAGTAGGAAAAATAGTTCTTGAATGGTTGGAATTGGATGACTATATGTTGGCTAGAGATTTAGGCCAACTTTTGGCTTCTAGAACTCATAGTAAAATCAATTGAAGCTTTAAAATGACCCCCAAATTTGCAATCCCTGTGATTTCACCACAAGAGAAAGGGGTGTTTTAAGTGTATTTTAAATTATAGTCCTAGAGATAAGATATTAAGTAATGATCTTTATGGAGATTTTTAATAAAAAATTTCTAGAAATACATGTATGTACAATACAATGATGTATGTCTTTTCATCTTAATTAAAATATACATTTTGAAAGATCCTTGTATACAAATGTTCTCACTTCTTTTTTCATAGAATCCTACAACGAGATACTCTAAAGAAAGGTCAACATTATGTCCAAAGACAGACCTACGGGTAGGTTCCAAAGACCATAGTGGGGTACCATCAACCAAGGCATGAGAGGGAATACAAAGTCTCCACTCAAGAAAGGTGTGAATTTGTGAAACATGACATTAGAACTCTAGAGGGCATTGTGCATGTCCTTTCGGAAAAGATTGGATTGCTATAGACAATGTGTGCCATTTGTAGAACCAGGCATGTCTAAAAACAAGTCTAGGAATCTCTTTCAATTGTCCACAACTACTTGACAAATCAACGTGTAATCCCGGACTTGAAATAGTAATAATCTATTGGTATGACTTTAGATTTTGAGATTGACATATGGATACCATCTATGGCACCTACGATACTTGGAATCCCATAGAGGTTGTAGAAGTTTGCTTTGGTTTCAAGCAAGCGCTATCATGTGGGCCATGATATCTTTAACCTCAACTAAATGCTAATAGTGTAAACCACTTCTCATAGAAGTAAAAAGATTGTGTTCCGACCTACAACAAAAAATTCACTATAAATCAGTAAACTTGCAATATGGGTAAGCTTGAAAAGAGTACAAGCAACATGTACGACTACAAAGATGGCAAGGCAATATTTGTGTTTTTTTTCCAAAATGTATAGCTTCAAAAAATTAGCCAAGCTGAAGATTGCTAGTTTGGACATTCGAAACATTTTCAACCACCACTCCTCATTGTATTGGTCTAGCAAAAATTGAGAAAACCAACTTGTTGATCTAGGCTTCACCCAATAGACCAGTCCAATATCAAAAAGAGAAAAATGTTTCATAGATGAAAGTGATGAAGTACAATATAAGTGACACATTTTGTTTCAAAGACCATTGCGGGCTCTATGACGTTCACTTGTTCTAAATGAGGTCCAACTCAGAGGAAGAATCTTCTTCCTCTTCATCACACACACTGATGAAATCAAGAGCCTTGTTCGATGTTAATAGAAGCAATAGGAGCGCCAAAGCCAGGGACATGCATCCCGCTAGAGTAGTTACGAAGTCCATGACTAATTGTCTTGCATAGGAAGCGGGCACACCAGGAAATTCAAAAGGGTACATAAGAAGCAAAAAGCATAGCATAATTGCACAACAATTCTCCAACTCTATACGAACACAAACTGTCAAGCATTTTTGAAAATCATGCTTCAATTAATATCCAAAATCTAATTTGTAGAATGCATTTTATGCGTAAACATTAAACATGTTTTGAGTTTCTCGAAAATCAACAAGGGAGGAAGAAACGTTTCTTCCATGTCAGAGGGAAACATCTGACTTTAGTTGAGAAGAAATAACCCTAACATGTACATCAATCCTTGTCCAATTGTCGATGACTAGCCTTTTTCGCCTCAATATGCCGCCACATTTCAAAGTTAGTGATGATGGCGGAAGGCAACAATTTTAATTAAACCTCAGAAGACCCCAACAAAAGACGGTGTAGTCAGCCTATCCACAATCTTAAACCCTAGTAAGTGCTAATGTCCACTGCAGGAAAAAATTGCAGCATGTGAGTACAACATGTTCATATAACGGGACCCCACAAAAAAAATTGCAAAGAATACATCCAAGAATACTATGTGTAGCTCTTTGTTGCTCAGCGAGCTAAATTGCATGAAGGCAAACCTGCATTTGTCGTCTTCGTAAGCGCAAGTCCAAATTACGATGCAACTAGCCATGACGATGTCTGATGCCCACACACTTATTGAAGCTGCGGACAAAAAGATGCCTTTCAATCACATAAAATTCATGCTATCCACTAAATAAGAGCAAGAAATGAAACCCCCAAGAACAAACTACAAATGCCAAATTTAAGAGAAATTAAATTGTGCAAAGTGATTGCATTTCTTCAAGCACATTCAACATTGAACTTGGGATTCATGTCATGGCCAAGCAAGAAAAGACGCGTAGTGAAAACGCCCCAAGCGAAGTTGTGAGCAAGACTTGGACACACTTGCACCCTAAGCATGCTTCTCAGGTGTAGACACCTTCTCTTACCTATCCCTGCCTTAATGACATGACTGCTCCTTTTTATGAGTTCAGATAACATATGTGAACATGCACCTCAAATATTAGTTCCTACACTTCTGTCTAAAGCAAAGTAATGTATTGTACAATTTCCAAGCTTCTCCACTAGATCCACCCTTTACTTCACGAAGTACTAAACTTATATTATCTGCAAATACATGGTGTTTTCTAAGCCCAACTATGCACATACCATTATGCTAGTCCAGAACATGCGTTGAATTGCTTAAGTGGTCGACTATGGGTGATATACAAGAGTTGAAGAGAATTATTTTGGAAGCTTCAAGACTGTAGCAGGATGTTCAAATAAGAAAATTAATTTAAATCCTAAAATTTGGTATTATAAAAATATGTTATGCAACACTATAATTGACTATCGTACTTGGTTATCAAGGTCGACATCATTAACTAAATAACTAGAATACTAAGATTTCAATTTTTTTGGAATTTATATTTGGGTGGACTTAAAAACCAAATAAATAAATACTGCAATTGTCTAAATATAAGTAAAATGGGCCAAATTGTGAAATTCAAACCACACAATGTTAGAAATTTATTAGTTTAATATTTTATTCTAGTATCACATGCACCATCAAATAGCAAGATATTTTTGTTTGGTGACAAGAAGTGTTATTTCAATGTTTTAAGTAAGAGGGGTGATGAGGCCCATCTTATACTGAAGTTCATTTTTCTTTATCAATCCTCAAAGGTTATAGGATATAATTTGCAATGTGGGAGTTCAAAAAGTAAAACGAAGTAAGTGTATCGACATCAAAACTTGAGACATCATTTAAGCATTGTAAATCAATTAAAAAAAATTAAGTCAATTAAGAAAATGTAGGAAATCAAGTTAAGTTTCACCTCTAAAAATTCTTCTGTCATTTGGAGGTTTGATGTTGCATTGTGAAAAGAATTATTGCATTATTTTGACTTGACTATAAGCGGTTGAGCTCTTTCATGTCTTGATTTACATAAACCACACTAATAGATTGTTGTACCTCCTACCTCCCCACTTCTATAAAGCACTTGCATTTTCTCTATAAACCAAGCAATAAATGACTTGTAAAGATATGGAGGCTATAGCATCCCCAATTCAATTGGAAATTGCCATGTCAATGGCATAATAAAGGGGCATCTCAAAAAACACTCTCCAATTAAATTGGTATTGGAAAGAGAATGCCAAGCCCAAAATATAAAGAGAGACCAAGTCTTTTTAAATGAAGAATCTTTTCCTCTCTTTTTCATTTTGTGGAAATTTTCATTTGAAGTTGGGATTGTTGGCTTTGCATTGGGTCAATTTTTTCTTAAAAGTCAGTGGAATGGACTGAGATCTTCAATTTGCCACTTGAAAATTTTGGTATTGTCCATGTTTCTACTCGTAGATTGAAAATGCTCTTACCAGTGACAAAGTGGCAACATACAAAGTACTAGAATTTAGAAAAAGTTTAAAATTTTATTAATTCTGAAAGTGTTGGCCAAATTATTTTTGGAACTTTAATTAATTATTTGATACAAAATCTTAACCCTAATAGCCAAGTATGATATATTAATCAATATTGGTGGAGACATTAGTTAAGAAGGATTTGTTAGATAGGGTATTTGTATTTTGTAATTGATATGATCAATCCAATAGAACTGAATAGTGGCATTGATTCTTAAATAGAGATTTAATCCTTTGTAATTATATCCTATAACCTATAATTTCTAAAATTGTAAAGATGTATTATAAAATGAATTTCAAAAGGATAAATTAGTAATAATTAAATAAAAAAACAAATTATTTTTTCTAGTTCAAAAAGTGACCCTTTATAAATCTTTATAGAATTGTTGAGGACTTGAGATGAAACATACTTATAATCTTTGAGTAGTAGAATGTACACTAGAAATTTCTATGAAAATCTTTACCAACCAATGTTAAAGAACCAAAACAAGAATCTACCAAATATTCAAATGGATGAAAGAAAAAAAAAACTCTCTATGCGAGGGATGTATTAACATTGCTTCATTGTTCAAAGTTTGAATGCCTAGTCTGCAAGATGCCATATTTAACTACTTTTGGACTTTGCAAAGTTCAAAATTGGTAAAGGGACATCTAAGACAATTGTAGATTTTGACTTCTATAGATTTTATGAATCTAGAAATGATATAGATTTTGGACTAGGTGGTTTGAAAAATGTACAACAGGTTTAGATTTTAGATATCTATGACATCGGGAGATCTCACGATCGACAAAGTCCAAAATTCCCTTAAAAGTCCAAAAGTAGTTAAATATGGCATCAAGGGGTTAACTTCTTGACTTGAGTTCCAACTTTTTAACTAAAGATAAATAGTTTGTTTTATGCAAAATGCGAAGATAATTACTTCAAAATCCACTTCATGCATAAATGGTGCTAATTGACAACATAAGAAATAATTGCTCTATTATTTGTTAGTTTTAAGAATTTTACACAATTATAATCTATCAAGATAGGATTGTTGTATAATATAGTAGATTACAATAATCTTATAGATTTTTCTTCCTAGGCAGATGCACCTTAAAGTTTATGAACTTCAAGAAGCTCTAATATGCTAAAAAAATGCATAGATTTTCAAACCACAAATTGCATTGGAATTGTAGAAAAGTATGGTTGAATATTATAGCAAATATATACATGTATAATTCAAAATCATATAGTTTAGATTTCTTTTATGCACTATCTATCATCTTGTGTTGCCACCTTTTGCTGAAATTAGAACTTGTATTCTATTGGGCATATTTAGAAATGAGCCCTTGCAGTTGCTCTAGAGATACTTAATTTTACATGACTTGAATTGTTTATATCATTTTTTGCTTGTTCCTCAACTGTTTTAGTCTCGCAACAAATCTTTGACTATCTTCCAAAGGTTATCTATGGGATTTAAATCTAGTAAAGTAGAAGGCCAAACTAGCTTCTTCATACCATGCACTTGACTCCACTTCTTTGGAATTTATCTAAGTGGACTAGAGTACCACCTTCCATAAGCTTGAACTCATTAGGTTATTCATATATAACATAGAAACCACTCAATGTGTGCTTTTTTCATCTCAATGCTCGATCTTGTTAAAACTTGTGAAGGCATCCCAAATCACCACAAACGTTCGTCTAGACGAAAAGGTAGTTGCTAAAAAATTCCATGCGTATCTTTTAGGTACTTTCTGCCATATTCTAATTTGCTAAGAGTGTTTTTCAATCTCAATAGATGACTCATTCGTCTAGATAAATTTACTTGTCTTTCATTACATGTGATTTAAGGCCTTTAGAGGGTTATTTTAGTATGGTTCCATTCTTGTTCTCTTCACCAATCCTAAATATGCCCACTTAATGAATTCTTCTTGGAAAGCTCATAAATGATTAAAAAGAATGTTGATGATGGCGGATTGATCGTCCAAATTTACTTCATTCTTTCCAATTATTAAGCTTATGCTTTAAAATATTATTTTTGAAAAATTCAACATTAACTTAAAAATAAATAAAAAATATTGGGCAACTATGTCGCATAGCTTCAAAAGCCACTTATTTTATATTCAAATAGATGAGAAGACAAGTTCTTCATATAAATGGGGTAGTAGTAGGTAAAACAATCCATGTAGGATATATAAATTAGGATTAGGAGGATCTCAACCACTCATAATTAAGTCAAAAGCAAAAATTGTGTTTAAAGTAGATTTTTAGACCTCCTTTAGGCCTAGTAGATTAATTTTTTCTAAAACTTTGAATTAAATTAATGTGGGAAATCAAGCTAAATTTCATCTCCAAAAATTTGTTTGAAATTTTGAGCTTCCAATCAAAGTTATATACAGACAAATTCAAAGGGTTGAAAGGAACAACATTTTCTTTGACATTTTCAAACATCCTCTCTGAATTTTGTCCATAATTTTTTTAAAGGTTCAAAATCACAAACGAGTTTTTGGAGATGAAAGTCATATTGAAAGTTACTTTGAATGCAATTTCTATATTTGGACAATGAGCAGTCAAACTCTCATCTTCAAATTATCCCATATCCTCTAAGGATTCATGGCGGACAATGCATTTCATTATAAAAACGTCTACACCTATTATTCTTACAACATGTCAATAAATTCATTCCTTCATTTCATTGTCAAAAATTTCTAGATGATAGGTGGTCAAATGATAGATAGGTAATTGATTCAATAGATTGTTAATGGATTCTTTGTATTTTTCTACATTGTTTTAATTAATTAAAGCTAAAGTTCCTATTCGAGTATGGTAATTGCTTTGTTTGATGTAGCAGCCTCAAAGTGACCACATTAGATTTGTCCTTACAACCACCACCATTAGATGTGGGCTTACTTAACCCTAGACCGCCCAAGGGGACGGAATGTGGGCGCTGTGCATTTTAATTTGAAATTTTTTTACTTTTATTGAAGATTAATTTAAGTGGTTATTTTTAAAATTATTCTTATTAAAGTCTTGTTTTAGTATCAAAAATCTGATTTTGAAAATGATTGACTATGATTTGTCTATTCAAGGTTTTGTGCAAGGGTGTCCAATGCAAATCTTCACTTTCTAGTGTTGAGAGCTTTTGGAGATGAGCCTCAAGTACACTAGAACTTGGAGAAACATCACATTAGAAATTTAATTAAAAAAGTTGTAGAGTAGATTTTAAGAAGCCGTAAATTGATTAGGGTTACACATGTTGTACTTTACATACTCATATTTTTTTTGACTTCCTCAATTTTAAATTTTAAATGTGAAAAGAAGATTGAAAGACTTCAAATCACTTTCACAGTTTTAACACCCTCTTCATCAAATGTTATAATTTTTCAATCCATAAGTGATATTGTTGTGTTTTCTTATCCTATGTGATCTCTAACATATCTAGTTTGAATTTGTACGGTTACAATTTATAAAAAAATGATGTAACTTATCAAAATGTTGCCATTATGTTCATCCAAGAGCACATTCTGAGATATTGGAGAACGTCCGTGGGCGGTCTAGGGTTAAACATCATAGAAACTTGCAAACTTCCAAAAAAATTTGGAAATTTGCAATCTTCCAGTGACCTCATTAACCCCTAAAGGGCAGAGACTATGTTTTCACCAAAACCACTCCCACATTACTATTTCTAATACAAGTACGAAATTTTAGACAAAAAACATTTTTGGAAAAATGTAATTGTAGGATCTTATATTATACTAATTTGAGAAGTTGTGGAAAAAGATTCAAAAATTTCCACCATATAGATTGCAAGATAATAGCGTGAAAATTTGGGCAACTGCACTTCGCAAGGTCACATATGTATGAAAAAATGTCCCAAATGGTGGTTACTCTTTGAATTCATTCTTCAAGGCAAGTATTCTACATGCTTGAGATTTTTTAGATCATTTGGAATTGTAAAATATATAGGAAAAAATAGTAAATAGAAAGAGGTAGAGAATGTTCAAAATACTAAATTGTTAAGAATTTAAATATGGAATTGAAAAATGACAATTCCAACAGTTGTAATGTTGTAATAAACAATCAACACCCAATGTTTTTATTTTTTTTCAAAAATATTGAAAATTGAGTTAAATAAAGGACTTCAAAGTTTATCTTAGAGTAGAGATTCCATAACTACCCTAAAACTAAAACTCCTCATAACTTTCATCTCATTAATCAAAATGGAATGATTGAAAGCTTCCCACGTATATATAAATCTAAAGACCAATTTCAATTTTTTATTTAAAAAAAAAGTGATTTTTAAAGAAGTTTTTTCAGTTGCCCAAGTTGCCCAAGTTGCCCGCTGACCAATGAAAATGACATATCATGCAATAACTTTTTAACCGCGTAGTCAAAAGTTATAAAAATTGTTGGGCCTTTAAAGCTACTCCTTGGGCCCATCTTGTGTGAAAATTTCAGAGAAAAAAAATAAAAATTTCAGGTTGTAGTGAGCTGCCCAAAATCACTATGTTGTCAAAAAACGGTGTTTGGTCCTTTAGGGGTTAAACATCTAATGTTTTGTCCACTACAAGTATTTATGAACAAATGCTAATCGCTTTGCTCTGTGTTCTGTATTGAGATACTTTTTTTTTTTGGAGAGATGTGGAAAATCTATAAGAAAATGCAATGAAAAGATTGTTGATTATACCTGCATTGAAAAAAATATGAACAAAGCACCCTATCAACAATGGAAAATGAAAATAAAAATAAAAATGAACTTAGAAAGAAAGGAATGGTCCAACAAGCAACAATCACCAAGTAGGAAGTAAAAACCTATGAAAGAAGGCCAATGCAATTGGAAGGGCTTTGGCGATGCTTAAATTATAGTTTTTAATCTAATATAATGTAAAAACAAGTTTACGTGTGCAAAGGCCATCTAATTTAGTTGCAAGGAGTTAAAAGTTCACACTATGTATAGTAGAGAAACTTACATCACAAAGAGAAAAATTCATAAGATTATTGTACCCTACTATACAATACATATCATATACACTTTAATGTGTGGAGCAACATACAACGCAAAGAGAAATATTTGTTAGATTATTACACCCTACTATACAATACATACCATATATGCTTTAATGTATAGAGCAACGTACAACGTGAAGAGAAAAATTTGTAAGATTATTGTACCCAATTGTATAATACACACTTTGTTTTGTGAACACACTTAGCAACTACATTGCAAGGGACAACGGATGCAAAGATATATCCACAAGCAAAGTGCTAGCAATTCTTAACCCTGTAAAGAAGACAGCACTCATTTCAGTCATGCAACGTGAGATGAACAGTGGAAACAATGGAGCAGAGATGGAATACGGGATGGACATCCTCAACTCAACTGTCCGTCAAGATTCACCGGTTACACGTCTGTCAAAAGCTTGTCAATTTACAAAGTGATTTCATACATATGCACAGACAACACGGAGCCAACAAGTGACCCTACATACCAGCGGTATAGGCTTGGCTTGTGGGGGTATAGAACCTCTTCCTTTTGTAACACCAAAGAAACTACAACGCGGCTCCAGATCGAGATGGTGAGCGACTTGACTGGAGGACCGAGGCCACCTCCTCAGCAGCAAGTTTAAGAGCAGGAGCAGGCATATCCTTGCTATCCATGTGCGATGCACAAAGGGACACACACCAGATAACAAAGAAAGATACCATCGTCCCCAAGCTTGTCGTCCCCTGTCACCAAAAAAACAGCCTTTAGGACTTATCCCTTACAATTTGTAACAGAAACCCCAACATAACCTCCATGGAGTCCATTTCTGTGAAGGTGGCCATTGGATATGATACGGTCCTTCTCAAGCATTCTGTGCTAGAGAACCGGACGGGGATTGTTAAGCTTGAGTTGGATTTCAGACATAACCCTCTCCACCAAACTAGATAAAGACTGTAAATCTTGGAGTTCTACGTCTCTCTCAAAAGAGTGGGGAGGATGCGGAGATGAGTCAAAACCATTCTTCCTCTTCGCAACCACATCGCGCCATGTGCCAATGAAAGTGACACAGGAGAGCGTTCTGGTATCCTTTTGAGACCCTTGATTGAGCCAACTATTTGAGACCCTTTGCCACCTCCGTGGCTCAGCATGTCATTTCTCACAACAAGTCTGCACTGGGACCTTGAATTGCCAAGTCCATATACACACAGCTGCTTGCCTGACATGCTTGTAAGGAACACACTGCAACAATCCACTTTCCTTGCAAAGGCACAGCACAATCAGGTTCCCAAGACTCACCTGTGGTTGTACGACCTGGTTAGCAACGGCGCTACTCGATTCCTCATCGTGACCTGCGTCCTGTGCAAACCGAGCCACTTTGCGAACCACTCCTGTAATGTACTCCTTCGAAGATTCCACCACATTGTTACTTTCTTCAAGCACGATTCGGGCTACTCCCCGACAAATTGAATTCTGCCTGGACCCACAGGTGCTTGTTGACTCTTCTAATGCTCTCTCAGCAGTGTTTTGGAGATTGATGGCTACCTCATTGAAATTGTAGGAGTTTCTTCTTCTGCTTCTAGGGGATTCCCATTTCATAATTGCAGAAGACTGTGAACCTCCCGTCGACTTGTCAGGTGAAGGTGAAGTTTTGTGGGCACTACTTTGCTTGTCTGGGATGAGCACAGACATTTCCTCTTCTTCAGCATAATAATCACCTCGAGAAAGGGACTTGACGTCGCTCCAGAAGGTGACATCCTCATTGCTATCCGGATATGTTCCAGCCATTGTGTTTTGTGCCAACTCCTCAGGTATTTTCACTTCTATTTGGAAACGAAATACCCTAACCTGATGCAAGATCACAAGGCAGCAGGGTGATTTTTCTCAAATCCCTACGTGACACTGGCCAGCTCGCACAAAGTTCGTCATTCTACACACACGCATGAGCGTTGGTTGCGTCAATTTAACGGGTGTTAAAACTACATTCACCCCGGCAAGATTTCAAAATAAAAAAATAAAAAATAAAAAAAATAAATAGTTCTTAATACGAAAATAAACACGAAATAGCTGAACTTACAAAATTGGTGCAAGATCCGCGACTTTCAAAACAGAGATGGAAGCAAACATCAACTTGATACCGAACGTCCACACAAAGAAGTCCAAGTTCTATTTCACAAATGTTGAAGGTGTTCTCAGCGAGCCTCGCAGATTGAATAAAGTATGCGAAAATATGTCATCGGCGCTCGTTTGTACTATAAAGGGTTTTCAGGAGAAACCTAGCATACTGGAGAATTTCTTCATCCAAGCCCAATGCTTAGAAGACTCCGCAAATGAAACCCTGAATCCCGACTTCAAATTTTTAAAGCCGCTCTTCAAATTCAAGGCTTCAAGGCGCTCTTCAAAGACTCTTAAATCACAAACCCCTTCGAGCAAAGCAAGTAGGGTTCGTGATACGGAATGGCTGCAAGGCCGTCCCACTTAGGGTCTAATCAAAATTTGCAGAAACGGAACCCTAAGAACTGATCTCTTTGAAGATGGGTTTTCATATATAAACTAGGGTCTTTGATAATCTGTAGAACGCCAGATCTACATGGCGGGTCTTCTATCCATGCCATCAGTTTGGCACAACCCACATAAACAATAAACGGAATGAGTCATGAATTCAATTACAAATCTGCGAACAAAAGAATTTCGCTCTATTACCGCTAGAATCCACTGCATTTCACAAAGTATACAATCAAAACTCCATCGTGCTCAGCCATGAATTCAAGCTAAACATTCACCGCCATTGTTACAGTTTCAGTTCAAAGCTAGTAATTTATTTTCCGGACGCAGACCCTGCAGCCTACACTGCAGATTCTCGGGAGATTTGATGCCATCCTCATGCGGAGACTTGTTACAAACACGCAAAACCAAAACTTAATGTGTGGCAAAAAGTCTTTCATACGTTTTGCACCAAAAGTTACCATCCAAATTTCATTTTTCCACACAAACGACCAACCCCAAAAGATGGTTCACAATCAATCCCCACCCACCATTCTACGGCAGTGCCCCCCCGTCTTTATCCCTCAGAAACGAACCCACAATTGAGGCCCACACCAGCACCAAAGTACTCACCTAAATTCTAAAAGAGAGAAATCGTCGCAAGGAGACTCACTTCTCATTCATACCCAAATTCGGACTCCAGATTCACGAGGAAATGCGCATCAACGAAGGCCCTGAAGCTCCATAAGCTTAGTCACAAGAATTCGTTGCAAACCAAGAGCGCTTGTGCGTGTCAGTTCTCGATTGGTGAGTAAGGGCGAACATCCGATTCCAGCCTCGTTTCTTCAGGGAGCCTCGTGTAGGGGCCGGCAGCAGGGACGATGGTGTGGTGGCATTTTGCTAAGGTGGCCCACAAGGTCGGTCTCCTGCGTCAATGAGGGTTCGACAAGTGGCACGACCTATGTGAACCACATTTTCCTCCATGCCCGTTTAACCCATAAAGACGTTTTCCGGCCGATGAATGTCAAAGAATCTCTCCATGCACGGCAGTACATCAGGAAAGTGCCCCCTGACTCCACTCGTACAGATGCAGTATTGCAGAAGGGGCTATACTAGCTAATATTCTTGCAGTACTGCATGTCATAGTGCGCTTACACAAAGACAATAACAATTTTTGTTTTTAATTCTAATATTGCATTTATATTGTATTAATACTTTGTTTCTTAAAAATACAATACTTACCATTTAAATATTTTTCAATTGCAAAATGTCAACAAACACTCCTTTCTTAATACTTTTGCAGTACTGCATGTAGTACTACGCTTAAGTTTTCTAATTAAGTGCAGTACAACATTTGTATACACTAAATATTGCTAAATTGCAATACTGGAAGAGTATTAATTAGGTACTCTACTGTTAAGCCTCTCCACTTGTACAGATGCAGTACCGCAAGGATATTGAAAAAAGTAGGCTCATTTTTGTGATGTACAGAAGTGCAACTGTTCATCCTCCAAATTTTGTGTGAAAAGGAAAGGTCTTCTACAATAGTTTGACTTCCGATGAGTGCTATTGCATTTTTTAAACCCACAATTCAAACATTATCAAAACAAATCATTTTCACGGTAACCAGTTCGCCATTTAAGGGTTAAGGTGAAGCCACATGTAACCAACCAAATAAGCAATTGTTGACATGATCTATAGTAGTGCAAGACGAAGCAAATATTTCTTGAGGTGTAGAGATAGAAATGATTGGGATTGCCAAAAAATTGGTAGTTTTATCACTCAAATTGAAATTACTATAAATTTTGAAAGGCAATAGTTGGTCCAGACCCATGTTCAATGTCTAATGTCATCCAATTGCAATCATTCAAGAATTATTTTTCTGCTCATTACTTCCTACTTTTTTGCTCACTACTTTAGAACATGTGTCATGACCTTACTAGTCCTAATCCTAAAAAGGAAGAAAAATTGCATTCTAAGCTTCAGTTGAAAATTTGTTCCATTCTTGGTTGAAAATAACTATATCTTACAAGTTGATATGGATCTCTGGTTGGGAATGGGTGGTCCTACCTTAGTTGCCATTGAGGTTACTAACGTATAGTACCTGGCAAATTTCAATTGTCCACCCTATCATTAGAGAAAATTTGAGGTGAGAGAAGGTCCCTTTCTTGTAAATCTGCATTATTGCAAAGCGGAGTCAAGAATGAGATTTGAGCTGTCATGGGCCCCTCTTACGATGCCTTCCCTCCAGTTGAGGGTTCCCTACGAGCCAATCAGCATGCAGCATTTGAGCGTATTTGGAGTGTACCTGGAGCATACTTGGCTTAGCTTGGAGTTACTGACCTTGACAGAAGGGTAATTCAATTTGAATTTAAGGTTCCAGCCTGGCTGATCTAGGGTGCATCCAATCCAAGCTTGCTTGTTGCCTTTTTCCATCCAAATTAGCCAGTTGTGGCCGGGGGGGTGGGTATTATCCTCAAAAGTTGGAGCCCCAGTCTAAAATAGTTTTGGTTGAGACTATTTGTCTCCATCATCCATTCTAAATTTAGTGAGCTAGAATTAAAATCACTATATGAATTTTTAGATTGATATTTCCAATAATTGTAACTCCTAACTCCAGATTCCATTTTGCTAAACTACATTCTATGATCAATGGACTTTCACAAAGTAAAGAAATTTACAACAATTCCATATTTAGCATGAACAGTTTGGATATGGGCACAACACTCTGACAGTACTCTCATTCCCACATCAGCTTGGCACCGTAATAGGCAAGGATCTCAAACACGGCAGTCCAACCTCACCGACTTTACCCCACTCATTTACCATCCTCCCGCTCCTGTGAAGTTGAACATGCCAGATCAGTTGCCCCGCAGAATTGGCGCCCAAAATCCAGCTTCTCCCGTCGGAAGAGGAGCAACAATGATGCGCCAAGAAGTCATTGGAGGCTGGCATTCAACTGCCATGATTCCATTTTAAGACGTCATCATGTTATTTTAAGCAGGCTTAGAAGCAAGGGTCAAGCAATCTCAAGGGCCTTTTTTTCACCCCAAATTTTCTCTAATGTTTTACCATTCAATTTTTATTTTTTATTTTTGCATAATATATAATATGATTGACATTTTTTGTCTTACATAGTGAACATTCTATTCTTATGCAATTCCAATCAAGCATACCAAATTTAGATTTCAAAAAATAAAAAATAAATTATTTGATAAATTATTTCATTTAAAATTCATAGTTTTATATGATAATTGATTGAAAACCATTGGTGATGATTTTTTTAAATTCAATTGCCCCAATATGTAGGAAATATCCATATACACATCTTTCTTTCAATAAGCATCTCCAAAAAGTTATAGAATTTCCTCACAAAGGTTTCAAAAGTTGGGGTAACAATGTTCAAATCTTGAAAAATAGTTTTTTCTTTATTATTATTAAATTTTCTATTTGACCTTCAATCTGTTACTATTAGTTTGTACATTTGACCATGAAAGTACAATTGCTTGCCAAAATCTAATTACAATGAAAAAATATCTATTTTTTAAAATTTGGACATTGTGAACTTAATTTTTAAAATTGTTTTGAAAAAATTTCTAAAACTTTTTGGAGATACTTATTGAAGGAAATATGTGCATATGAACGTTTCTTATATATTGTTGCAATTCAATTAAAAAAATTCATCATCAATATTTTTCAATGAATTATTATGTAAAGTCATTTAGATTTAATGAAACTATTCAATATTCACCCAAAATGGAGTTTTGTTTTTTTGAAATCCAGATTTGGTATGCTTGATTGGAATTGTATAAGAATTGAATGTTAATTATGCAAGACAAAAATGTTAATCATATGATACATTTTGCAATTTTCTTTTGAATGTTAGGATAGACAATTGAGAGTTGCTAAGTTATGTATAATTATTTAGTAAGGTAATTACACTTAACTTAATTTCAACTGCTCTATAACCTGTCGGCAGTCTAGATTCTTGCTTAAAGTATATTTTTGCTATTCACAAGAGTTTATGTTTGGTTATCCTAAATTCTATTTTTAGCACTTTAAAAATCCTTGGTTTATTCAAATTGTGTCCAAAAAATGCATTCTAAGATAACTAAGAATCCCTTTTTGAGTATCAATAAGATACCACAAAAAGGTTTTCAATGTAATAATGGGAATCATATTGAATTGCTTATTTGTGCAATTTTAGGTGTAGTTATTGTACAATATACTAATTTGTCCTATTGGTGAGGATTACAACTCTAATTTACCACAAAGTCACACTATCATATTTAAAATTACTACATCATGAAATAACAATGTAGTGCATAAATTATTACTAATTTTCACGAAAATGAAAATTTGTAGTAACACTAATATTGTAGGTGACACTAACTTTGCACCCTTGTTAATATGACAAATTTAGTGTAGTTATTTGACTTACTTCAATTAGTAGAAGAGTTTGAATGGTCTTGAGACTCCTTCATATTATTTTGAATGGATGTAGTCTAATTTTTGTGAGCATTTGGAAAAGTTTGAGATGATAATTTACTAATAGAAAATTGATTTTGGAGCCACCATTGAGAGCATTAGAGCTTGGTGCTAGCTTTCTAATAGTAACTGGACAAATGTGGATGAAAGTGGATGAAAGTTGGATAGAAGTTGAATGCAAGTTGACGTAATCCCTAAACCTTATCTCAGATATTCTTCAATAGAAGATAATTGAGTGTTTGGAATTCCAACTTCCAAGTACTATAGAAATATAATTATGTACTTGAGGATCACCAATAAGATAGAACTCCTCATTACCATAAAAATTTGCTATCTAGGTACTTTGGAGAAGCTATTTGTCATCTCTCATATTTTTTAGAGATTGAACAGTTTGAGAGAAGTCATTTGCATAAAGAATGAAGATATTTTGACAAGAACTGAATTTTCTGTGATTTTTCAAAGGTGAAATGTAAAAGCATATGTAGACCCTTGTTAAAGCATGGGCTAACATGTCCGCTTTCCAAGTGCATTGCCATTATGATAAAAGGTTAACTAGTAAGATTGTGGTAACAGGTGGGTCACCGACGCAAATGAGAGGATTCCCTAAGTGTCAGAATTAGGTGGATGGTGGTAATAGACAGTTCTACCTTAATCACGTGATGCATCATTCTTACTCTACAAGCAACTACCTAATTAATTTCCTAAAGCAATGTCTTGTCGTGCATCTGTGTTTCTCCCCAGCCTTCTCTATCAAGGAAATACGAGTAGCAAATCTCTATTCTCTTCACTGTTAGGTCATGGATCGGAGGGAAATCCATGCTGGTATATTTTCACACTGTACGTAATTGCAATTGTCCGAACTCCTTGTGGATTCAAACTCGTGTTCATGAGATTCAAGATCGATCGAGAGGCACGCTAAGGTACTTAACACAATTCATATGCACGCATGTTTCCAGTGAATCGATTTTGCCATCACGACAGTCCAGCACGCAGGGCGTCACCGACTGAACGTACTTACTGTATAAGGACCTTGCAAACCTTAAGCTAGTACACAAACTTGGGATCCGAAATCGGGCCCTGACCTCAGCTCGCATGATTGAAAAAGATACTTCAATTTTAGCAAAATACAACCATCTTGCTGTAGACTGTCAGCACCAGTTTAAATAAAACGTTTAGCACTCTTGAAATGCGCCAATTGATCTACAATTGCATAAGTAATTCTGAGGTAATATCATCAATTAATATTAATAATGCAAGGTGTCTGCCATTGAACCCTTCATCTGGATAAAGCACATCATTCAGCGTGAGTCATATCTCAACTTCAACGGCAGTTTCAGAAGTTGGAAGAACTCAAGGCTTACCGTTCATTCAATTGATTCTTCGAATTATAATGATTCTACAACGCAGCACCACATTGCAGATCGACTCGGCTAATTGATAGTAGCTGCTTGAGATTGAGACCGTTCAAATGCTTGGAATTCCCAAGTGCTGGGAGGTCCCGAAATGGACATGGGGATCGCCAAGAATCATCTTAATTGCTCAACAACTAGCAACTATTTTCCTAAAAATGCGCCTTGTCGTGCAGGTGTATGCATGCACTGGTTGTTGAATCACACGCGAGATATATGAAGGCCATTTCAAGTCCCATGCAGGAGTAAAACTAGCTTCTGAGACAGGGGAATTCATGGATCCAAATCCCCTGTTTTTCTCACTTTTCTTGGTCAAGGAGATTTATGGAGCAAATTATGTGACCGTGAGTTCATGGAGGGAAGGCAAAGCTGATTTTCACACACGGGATTGCAAACGTCTCACCTAATTACGGGTTTAACGTGAATTTCATTAAAATGGCGGCATTCCAGAACTTTGGCGGGTTTACATCTATACCTCTCCTAGATGTCAGACAAAGTGGCGGTTTTCATATGCCAATTTAACGAAATTGACGATGTTTTAAGTTGTCTTCACAAGCAGCATGCAAGCTACGGAACCAAACAGTGTGGAAGACCAGAAATGTAACACAGAAAGATCAATTGGATCGAATGGATCGATTTTATTACAACAATGCGCGCACAGGACGTCAATGTACAAACTCACAAAGACCGAACTCGCTATGAGCCTCAGAAACCTC
Organism: Antitrichia curtipendula; assembly: GCA_951230915.1. Classification (NCBI taxonomy): domain Eukaryota; kingdom Viridiplantae; phylum Streptophyta; class Bryopsida; order Hypnales; family Leucodontaceae; genus Antitrichia; species Antitrichia curtipendula. Next base: position 9,636,044 of record OX579635.1, read on the forward strand.
AATATAACAAATGCTTGGAACCAGGAATCTCGCCCTAGATGGACCTCAGCACGCGTGAAGACGACATGCAGCTAGACACATCTATCTCCACGCTTGCATAATTAAGAAAATAGACACTCTAGCAAGCTCGGCTTCGAAAGCAAAGAAGGTGCCCAACTAGGGAGCAGCAGCCGGCGGCCATCCCGAGCAGTCGAAGCCAATGCGCTGGTGGTGAAAATCGCAAGGCGGCAGAGGATGCGTGGGCGGGTCGTAACAATCCCACCCAGGAATGCCTCCCGGCACTTGACTGCACGACGGCAACTCGGCCTCCACATGTCCACCCTTCTCCTGCGTCGTCTCGCTCTTCACTGTCGCAGGAGACGCCTCACGCATATCGCCTCCAGCTGCAGGCGGCCATCCGGAGCAATCTTTGCCGACGATGCGGTTGATGATGTCGCACGGCGGCAGAGGGCGCGTGCGTGCATCGTCACATTTCCACGAATTACTGCCGCTAGAGCCTTGACCACACGGCGGAAGGTCGATGGCGATGTGTCGTTCCAGTAGCGACCTCGTCTTGCTCTTGAAAGCTGAAGAAGATGCTGCGTATGCATGGCTCACAGGCGGCCATCCCGAGCAGTCGAATCCAATGCGCTGGTGGTGGAAGTCGCAAGGCGGAAGCGGGTGATTTGGGGGGTCGTAACAATCCCACCCAGGGATGCCGCCCGGCACTTGACTGCACGGCGGCAGCGGGTCAGGGTGGGATAGCCGTCGCCCGGTTGCTTGGGTCCCGCCATGCAGGCAGTTGTAGGAACAACAACAAACTCAACCCCAGCAGGGGCCACAGGTGCGTCGCCACCCGCTCCATGGTGATCGATCTGCAATGTCGATCACACATCCCACGCACCACCACCACCACCATACTTTCCAGTCAGTGAGAGTTGAGTACGTTTCCCCTGCAATTGCGAACAAAACTTGACGAAGCAAATAACCTGTACAACGCATCCGTACTCTGGACTCACTCCACAATCACGAACTCTCGACTGCCACACATATAACTTATACACTTCAGCATATGTAATGACCAATTGGCAAACAGCGTAAGCACATCCACCAACTTCGACACTGGCTCTGCAAGCGTGCCTGCACAGAGGCAGTGTAGCAGATCACGGGCACCCTTACAATGCAGAATGAATGCAAGAGACGAAGGGCATGCTAGCTAGATTGCTTTGACCAGTTCAGGAACTTCAAAGGAACAGGATTCAATCGCTGCACACATGTTGCGGACGATTTCAAGCAACGCAACCTTTCAAAACCTATTGCAATGCTATAGCAAGATGAGACAAAAGAATGCAAAAATCATGTCTAAGAGGTGCATGTAGGTGAAGAAGAGGCAATTGAGAGGAGATTGAGCTCACAAGAAATAGGGTTGAGGAAAAATGCAATCAATAGAGGCATTTGTTGTGCCAATACTAGGGGGACTCCAAGAAAGAGTATGCTGTAGGGTGTCCAATCTCTCTACTAACACTATGTTTTATACACGATGGGTGTTTTCTTGTTCTGTCTTTCTTGAATAGTAAGTTTGATTGATGTTGATTTGAATTTGTTTCTTTTGCTGTATGGTAATATCCAAGAGTCCAATTCTACTTGATGAGGGAAGAATGTTTCTTTGAAGATCCTTTGATACCACCGCATGGTCCACACGGATACTTAAAGAGTCAAAATTGATGGGATTGAGAGGAAGTCCTTTGATATCATTCATTAAGATATTTGACCGTTTCTCCCTGGACTCTTTTCAAACCTTTGATAAGTGTAAAATACAAATTCTAGTACCTTTTAGAAAACAAAATTTTTGAATACATTTTTTGTTTCCTAAAAACCTATCTTTTATATATTTTTAATGTTAATTAGTTTTTGAAAAAGAAGCAATTAGGAGGGGATTGAGCTTAAATAAGAAGTGGGGTCGAGGATAAATGCAAACAAGAGAAACAATCTTCTTATACTACAACATACGAGGGGGGCTAGGGGACTTGCCACTCTTCAAACTCCCTGAGAAGGACAATGTATTGCAATGTAGTTGGTGTGTTTCCTAACTAAATATGTTATACACAATGGCTTGTACACAATGGATTTTTTTTGTCTAGACTTTCTCAAATAGTAGAACTTGGCTTGAGGTTAAAAAACTTCCCTCTTGGTATGGAAATATTTGTTTTCTAAAAGGTTGAGACTTTGAGTCTAATTGAATAGGGAGAGCACATATGTCTTTGAAAAACCTTTGATATCCATGCAAATAGTTGAAATAAACTTTTGAGATCTAACTAGATATGTAAAGAAATCCTTGACATCTTTTAGGAAGATCTTTGGACTTGTAGACCATTCCTTCCTTTAACTATTTGACTCTATTCAAACCTTCTTAACCTTCTAGAGGTGTAATATATAGATATAAGTTGTTCACTGATATCAAGATTTTTAAATGCCTATGTGATTTATTTATTTTATAATTTTCCATAATTTTATTTAATAATTATCTATATCACTCTCTCTAAATTGATTTTTTCTTGTTGTATTGTTTTATTTAATTCTTTTACGATGTAAGTGAAAATTAAATTTGAAATCATGATCCCATTCCTTGTGTTTTGCATTTATAACATTCTTAACCCCCAAGGGCCCATTGTTCCCTTCAAGGACAAAATGGATTTCGGGCAAGTTCCTATGATCCTATTTTTAGTAAAACTTTTTGAAACTTTCTTGTAAGTTAGAATTTTTTTTAGCTTTATGGGAATATAATTTTTATTTCAATTGGTGTCAAGGAGCAAAAGTTTTACCACAAAAAGCCTAAATTTTTATTTGGCAGGCAGAAAAAGAAACCCACAAAAACTTAAATTAAACTAAATATTATTTTTCTTTTAGATCATATTTTTGTCTACATATAAATCTTTGATTCATTCATTTGAGCTAGTGATGTGAAAGTTATGAACAATATTGTTTTTTGGGCAATTTGAGCCTTTTGAGCATCTTCTTAAAAAAATAACTTATAGTACTAATTTTTTAATGGAATGTCATAATTTAAAATAAATAAATAATTTGACAAGGTCAAGTTTGCTTTATGAAACAATCTCAATGTTGAGATTATTATGTTTCAATCCCATCTTAGAGCTATTAACAATTTAGTTTTCTTTCAATTAATATAGACTGTAGATTGCGTTGGAACCCAACTAGGAATTTACCCAACTTATAGTTTATGTTCGATCCAGGGAGGTCTGTCTAATAGGTTCGTTTCTAATTAGTCAATTAGTAGCCTAATAGGACACTACAAACACCAAGCAAGAAAGAAAATAGACTCCTTTAACCATATTTAAATATATATATTTTCCTTACTATTGAAATTTTAATATTCTTATTTTTAATTAATTAATTTTTTAACATCCAAAGAGGTTAAGCCAATCTCCCAAATGCCAAGTCGGTCTTTATATTCTTTCCACCAACTTGGTTTCGCACTGGCACAGGGACTACCACCAAGTCGGGCTGTCCGTCTTCCAACTCGGCTCACCCAGGTGCTCACTGCGCCTGGCTCCTCAGACCTCCGATTTGGAATTTAACTTAACTTTCACAGCACCCACTTTGACTCAACCAAATTGGAACTCCACCAACTTGAATCAATAAAAACACAATCAATCACTTCTCACTTAACATATCCATCACAGCACCACATTTTGACATAATATTTCCGATTTGTATTTAACCAACTTGGTGACAAATCACTGTTGATACAACATAAAAGCTCCACAGCTTAATAAAATTCTCAGCACTCTAAACACTGCTGTAAGTTCTAATTCTAAGTCCTCTCTTCTGATCTCCAATTTGGACTTAACTTCATAATCATCTCACACCACTAACTTAAGCTTTCAATTTAATTTTCAATTGCTTAAACTTCACACACCACTGGCGCTCATTCTCGCCAAATAGGAATCTTTCTTCACTGAATTGAAATCACCACTCCAATAAACTCAACTTCCACAAATTGGATCATCTCTTCAACTTCCTGCACTTAAACAAAGATCTCCATGTCCAATCCTTACACGACAAATTTCCAATTAGCACTCACTCATATCACACCAATATCACCAAACATATCCGACTCGGACTCAGACACACACAGACGCATAAACCACACACACACCAACTTGGACTCACACACAAAAACAAGAACACGAAATTACACAGCACGATTTGGCTGGGACACGCACTGGACTCGCTCTCGACAGTGGGTGGAAATGACCACAAAATCGACAACCAAATAGGAATCCCAAAACTGGCAGTTACCAACTCGGAGATAACCAACCTAACAGCTCAGACCCCAACTCGGAACCGCCACACACAACCAAATAGGAACAGAAACAAAACATCCAATTTGGCATCCACATTCATCCACAACTCACTGGCAAAACCAATTTGGAATGAGACCCCCTTGAACTCAATCATACCAACTTGGACAAAAACCGCAACCAACTGGCCATTATTAAACCAACTAGGACCCACTCAATTAATCAATCTTCACTGGAAAAGGACTCCAATTTGGCTATTTACAAGACAAAACTTCCAAATTGGCACACAAATACACATACAGCCAGTCAAAAACGTCAAAAACACATACTAAAAAACTAAGAAATTTAGAAGAAACAACTATCTACATAGCCCCACACCGATTTGTTTGCGTCCCCGCCAAACTCTATTTCCTCAACTTGAACGTGCGAGCCACCCCACGCTTAAGAGGAAGCAATTGCCTAGTCGTAGGATTCCCCGCCGCCTCTCGGAACCTCTTTGCCAAAACAGCACGCTCCTTCCAAATCAGCACTTGATTATCATAAAACTGAAACACCGGACCACGACGAGTCCCCAACTCCACACACGCATCTGAAATCATAATATTATGAGCACCTGGTAAAAATTGAGTCACACACATCAGTTCTAATAACCTCATCCGCTTCGCCGAATGGTAATGAATCTTGGAAAAAATCTCCATGTCGGTACTAAGACGCGCCCCCACTCGGTAATCAACCACAAATTGGTACTCCTTGCACCAATTCGCCAATATCGCCGCGAAGATGCTAGCCTTGAAGCACACGGGATCCTTGTGGCATCTATGCTGGGCTGCAAACTCCGAATAGGAATCCACACATTCTTGGTAGGTAGTAAACTTGCCCTGAATCACCGGCCAGTTGTACCAAAGCGAATCCAACTTGGCATCTGCCCTCCAAAAATAACGACGTGGGCAAGGACAAAACCTCGGATCAGCAGCAACCAAATTGGGAGGATGATCCACTCGAGAAGCACGCTCCATGTGATCCAACTTATCCAACGCCACAAGTGGGGCCCTGTGCACCTCACTGTGATCACGCCCTAGCCAAAACACCGCACTCCAACTTGGAAAAGGAACATCTGAAAGCTTATCGAAAAGGGCTTCATAACAGCCCGAGAATCGGTCCTCCAACTCCGAATAGGAAAAATCCGGTAATTTCCAGGTGATTATAGTACTAGGCAAGCCTGGTAAATCCACCCACTCATCACCGATTTGGGGCCGTATATAACTCAATTCGGCCTCCATATTCCAAATCGGTACCTGTCTTAATCCTCCCGCTTTAAGTTTAGCGAACAAAGTCTTACGCACTGCCCCAAATTTGGCAATGTAAGTGGTAGGATGGACATCCACCATCTTGCTCTCCATACACCGATCTTGGACATTTGTAATCATCTCATGCAACCAATCTGGGGCTTGAAACTCCTTTTCCAAACTTGTAATTGCCTTTACCCACTTGGCATCAATTACCTGCAAGGCTGGCCCCGAGGCAGATAAAGCCTGGGCCACCCCGTCCAACAACTTGGAACCCACACACTCCCTTCTCTTCGCCGAATAGGTATACGCCATCCGCCGCCTCTGGGCCAATGCTGCCTCCAATTCGGAATAAAAGAGCAAGCTCCGTGCCCCGTAATCCCCCACCGTCGCCAACGCAACGAATTTGTCTTTTGGCACCATCTCCCCTCGTGCCACGATCTCGGCCACCAAATTTTCACACTTCAGCTGAATAGCCCTATTCCAAATTGTTTTAAACTTTGCCTTCGGAAGGACTTCGTTCATCTGCAGTCCTGTATGAAGAAAAAACACCTCTCGCTCCCATGCATAAGCGAATTCCAAATTGGAAGTAGGCGGAATTCGCAAATTCAACACGGCCAAGTCCTCCGCGTGAAGTACTCGCTGGCGTTTCTGAATTGGAGTGGACTTCTCTTGGGCACGGCTACTCGATGCATGCAAATCCTTGTAGTACTCTCGTACCCGCTGCTCCTCCGCCTCAAGTCCCACCAATTCGGGTTGCTTTAGTGAAATAAGCTCCTCCTCCTCTTCAGATTCCGACTTGGCCAGAGCTTGCTTCACCTTCACCTCCCAATTTTCTAACTGGCGCTCCATAAAATGCATCCGCTCCTGCAACTCCAATTTGGCACTCTGCTCTACCTCCACCTTCCTCCCTAGCCGGTTCACTTTCTCCTTTAATTCCCCAACTTGGTCCAACAGATCTTGCTGCTCACTCGCGACTTGGATCTCGTACTGGACCCGCTCTTCTTGAGAATCCGCCAACTCGGCTTTCAGCTTTGAGACCTCCTGCAACAATGCAGCGTTCTCCTTTTGAACGCTGTCCAACTTGGCAGGGTCAAACTGATCCAAATTGGTCATCATCTGCTCCAACTGGGACTTAAACTGCCCCACCGTCTGCGGAGGCCTCTCCCTACTTGGCTGCCCTACCTCTGGTTTGGGAACCGCTTGAGACTCAGGCAGGTTCTTACAACTCGCCTCTACCAAATAAGATAATAATTTAGCTCCCTTCAAAGCTTCACTCGGCATCCTCTTGAAATTTACCACCGCTGCGTGCAACTTCCTTGAAAGAAACAACGCCCAATTGATCTCCACGCCTTTCCTCACGGCCATTACAACTCGGAGGCTACTTCTAGAAACCGCTCCCTCTGTCGGCTCCAATAACAAATTGGTCTTCACCCACTCAATCCATGGATGCCAACTTGGTTCTATTAACCGCAGCTCCCACGCATCCTGAGAAGACTGCTCCTCCGTTACGTTTCCAATGAAGCATTCTAACACCGAATTGGTACCATCTTCCCCCACAGCTCGCACGGATAAACCCGACTTGGATAATAGAAACACTTCCTCTATCCGACTGGGGTTCAATTCCACCGGCTCACCACGAAACAATCCTTGTCGCTGCGGAACTATATACGACATTGTGAAAACCTCCAACTTGTTGAGATCTCCCTCTTCCAAAGTCGATACCAGTTGGAAATAATCCCACAACCCGGCTTCACGAATCTTCAACAGCTCCTCCTCTTTCCAATCCACCTTCTCTACTGCCCCACCTTGCTCCACAGCAAACTCGACATTGGACAGGGCAATAGGTGCCTGCTGGTCATCCCCCAATCTTGGTTTCTTTTCTTTTTGCACCTCCGGCTCCACCAATTCGGTTTCTGACTCCATTGGGTTTTTCCCTTTGTCAGCGGAATCCGTCATTGTACCTGCAATCCACAACCTTAAGTTCTCTCGGCGAATGCTCCCAATTCGGAACGAAAACCTCACTTTCTCTCAGAAAAATTGCTTCTCTCCGTCCCTAATTGGTTATTTTTGCTCACAATGCGCCCAACTTGGATCACAACTACAACGACGCCCCACACCGACACACTACACTCAATGTCACACAGAAAACCCTAATTGGCCTCCAAATCTGTAACTCAAAACTCTCAACTTCTTAGCCCTCGTAACAAACACCAATACCAGCCTGAATCACTCCAACTCGGATTTAAACAACAATCCTCACTCCCTCAAAACAAAAATCAACTCAAACGACGTCCAATTCGGTCTCACCAACGCTCAAGCACACACACAGCAACTCTCTCAATTTTACGCGCACAACACACCAAATTGTCAAGGTTTCACAACACACAAACTGCTTTCATCTTCCAATTTGGTTTCTCTCTTCACCTCGTAACAAACACCAATTCGGTCTGATGATGACAATCCCGCCGATTTGGAACTTGGCGGCTTAACATGATGCCTATTTGAAATGATACCCGTCTTTCAGTGAGTGGCCCTTGCCACCTCCTCCGATTCGGTATGTCACCTCCAAATTGGTACTCCGACTTGGCATTTCTCATCATTTCATTTTTCATTTTTCATTTCGCTTTTTATTTGTTTTTGTTTTTATTTATTTATTTTTATTTTCTCTATATTTTTATTTCTTATTTCTATTGTGTTATTTTTTTTTTTTTTATCAAAACTATGTCATACTTATTTTTAGTTAAAATATGTAATCATACTACTTAAATTTTAAATTTAATGTGTATAGTATTATTTTGAAGTTGTTTCTTTTTAACACAAATAGGCCCCCCAGAAAAAATAATGCCGCCCTCGGCATTTAAACAAAATATGGCTTAAGCCGATAACCATTAATCCTAGTGGGAAGCAAATTGCCTTCAAAATCTTTTAATTGCAACGACCCATTAGGATTCACATCGACAACTTCATACGGGCCTAACCAATGCATTTTTAATTTCCCCGGAAATTTAAAGAACCGACTATCATATAAAAGAACCAAACTCCCAACTTTAAATTCTTTAGGCCTCAACTTTGAATCATAATAGGATTTTCGCCTATTTTGGGTGGCTAAAGTATTCAAATAGGCCTCACACCGCTTTTCATCTAAAGCTTCCAAACTTGCGAGTCTTACCCTTAAACTCTCTTCATCCCCCAATTTGTTTTCTATGGCAATCCTAAGACTAGGAATTTCAAATTCAATGGGAAGAATGGCCTCTTGGCCGTATACCAATTGGAATGGGGAAAACCCCGTTGTACCCTTGTAGGCAGTTCGGTATGCCCACAAGGCACCCCATAATTTGTCATCCCAATTTGTAGCTGCTCCACTAATAGTCTTAGTTAAAATTTTACACAAGATCCCATTCGTTTTCTCGGTTTGCCCGTTAGCCCTGGGATGGTAAGGGGCCGTTTTCCTATGCTTAATTAAAAACCGATTAGTTAACTCTTCAATAGTAGTATTTAAAAAATGTGTACCCCGGTCACTAATTAATTCCCGAGGGCACCCAAAACGTGAAAGTATATTTTCATATAAAAAATGTGCCACAGTTTTAGCATCGTCATTACGGGCGGCCATAGCCTCAGCCCATTTGGTAGCGTAATCAGTCGCCACTAAAATATATTGTTTTCGGCCATGTTTTGTAGCTGGGGCAATGGGGCCCACAAAATCGATTCCCCATTTCTCAAATGGGGCTAAGGCCATTAAAGGAATTAACGGCATTGCCGTAGAAGGGGAAGGTTTACCCACCCTCTGACATGGATCACAGCGTCTAGCAAATTCGTGAGCATCCCTAAATAGGGACGGCCACCAATAGCCAGCCAACAAAACTTTTTGTGCCGTAGATATACCTGCGAAGTGGCCACCGCACGCATCCGAATGGCAACTTTGCAGAATATCATTAACCTCACTCCTATAAATGCACCTTCTAAGCACACCATCTTGGCCTAACTTATACAAAGTTGTATCTAACAATGTATAAGGGGCAATTTTTCTAATTAAAGCATACTTTTGCCTAGCACTATAATTATTAGGAAAGGAATTAGTACTTAAATAATTTAAAATATCTGCATATTCGGTAGGAATAACATCTACCTCAAATAGGGCAGCGTCAGGAATATCATCCTCAACTGGTGACCTATTTGGATCTACTTCCTCATCTAAACGGGAAAGAAAATCAGCATTAGAATGTTGTTTACCTGGACGAACCACTATATCAAAATTAAACTCCTGCAAAAGTAAGACCCACCTCGCTAAACGGCCACTCAATTGCGGCTTATTAATTACATACTTAAGCGCATCATGGTCTACATAAAACGTAAATTTATACCCAAGTAGGTAATGACGAAATTTTTGTACTGCATAAATCATACCTAGAGCTTCCCGCTCAGTAGTGGTATAATTTTTCTCAGCGGGTACAAATTGACGGCTAGCATAATATATAGGATGATCTTTGTCAAACTCATCTTTTTGACTCAAGATACACCCCATTGCCACATTACTGGCATCTACATAAACATGAAAAGGTTTTGCCCAATTTGGTGAAATTAATACTGGTGCGGTCATTAATTTTTATTTTAATATTAAAAATGCCTCACCACACTCAGGTGTCCACACTGGGTTAGTGCCCACTTCCAATTTTTTTAGAAGACCGGTCAGAGGTAAAGCTATTTGGGCATAATTTTTAATAAAACGACGATAATAGCTAACATGACCGAGAAATCCTCGTACTTGGGTAATAGTAGAAGGAATAGGCAATTTGGATATTTTGGCCACTTTATTGGGATCCGTTGTGATCCCTTGGCCACTAACAATATGACCAAGTAATTTACCATAAGGCACTAAAAATTGACATTTAGATGCGTTTAAAGAAATGCCAAACTCATTGCATTTCTCAAAACACAAAGCTAAATGACTGGCATGGTCCAATTTGGTACCAAATACACAAAAGTCGTCCAAGAAAATCTCCATGAATTTTCGAAGATAGTCTTGGAAGGCTAAAGTGGCCACACGTTGAAACGTGGCTGCCCCATTACAAAGTCCAAATAACATGACCCTAGACGCATATATACCCAAATCGGTCACAAAAGCTGTTTTAGCTTGATCGTCCCTAGCGATCTGGATTTGATTATACCCCGAGAAACCGTCCATGAATGAATAACATTCATGGCCGGCCACTGTGTCCAAAATACTGTCAGTGAAGGGTAATGGAAATCCATCCTTCTTTGTGACGGCATTTAGCTTCCTAAAATCTTGACATATACGAATACGGCCATCCTTCTTGGGCACAATCACTATAGGACTTACCCACTCACTATTAGGAGCAGGATAAATAAAACCAATATGAATTAATTTTTCTATTTCTTCTTTTACTAATAAAGAATATTTAGGATTTAGACGATGGGGCCTTTGCCTAACTGGCTTAGCTCCATCCTCTAAATCTATATGATGCTCACATATTTTAGGTGAAACTCCCCTTAAGTCTTTATAAGACCAAGCAAATGTGGTCACATGCGTCTCAAAAAATTTAGCCCACTTTTTTAATTCTTCAGGTTTTAAATCCTTATTTATTTGAATATTTTTTTCTTCTATCAAAGACCCAATATTCACATTTTGGCATTGATCCTTAGCCACATATGACCTAATAGGGACATCAGCCATTTTATCCGAATAATACTCCTCACTACTCTCTTCAACTTCCCAATCAGAATTAACCCCATACACTATCTTATCAATTAACCAACTATATATTGCTTTATCCGAATTATCTTCATTCTCACAATGGATAATATATTCCCCTGGGGCTATTTCTTTATATTTTTTTATCACTTTATCATTTATATTTTTATCCTTATTTTTTATATTAATTCTATTAGTATGAACATCATCCAATTCAGAATCATAACCAAAATCACTAGTATTGCCAGGTGACTCCCATTGGGTTTCACCATGATATTTATTAGCATACATGGCAATACTAACTGTATGACTACCTTGGGCAATTTTCATAAGTCCCTTCCCCCAATCATCCTTTGCCCTGGCTAGATACAACCAGGGTCTACCTAATAGGATGGGATAGGAAGCATTTTGAGTATTAGGTTGAAATATAATATAGTCTATTAAAAATATTAACCCGGCTATCCTGGTTTTAACTTTGGGTAAAATGCCTAAAGGCTTGACCCGACTCTGGTCAGCCATGCGCAATACCAATTTGGTCTCTTGTAATCCTGTTAGATGAAGTCCCAACATTGTATCCTGGTTCATCAGATTCACACTGGAACCACCATCTATTTGAACACCAGATACAATTAGGCCTTCTATTTCCACATTGATTACAGGGGCTCCCGGATCAGGACTTAATGCTACTTCATGAACCTGCCGAACTCGTTTCCTAACCAACTTGGCTTTAAGAGCTGCCCGACAGGAAGGGGAAATTCCCAACAACTGCCTAATAGAGATATCAGCTTTAACAGCACCCAAATTGTCAATTATATCATAAGGATTAACTTCATCCATAATTCCTATTTGGTTATTAAAACCTTTCCGCCTCATAGGTGATTTAAACCCCCGAGGTCGGGCTTTCCTATTCGGCAGACCTGACTGCTCCAACTGGGTACCCGGCTGCTCCTCGGGATTCTCCTCCAAATTGGACTCAGCCTGGTCGTCCTGACCCTCAGGCTCCAACCAAATTGGTGGTATCACCAAAGGTTCCTCAACATGCGGATTTGAACTCTCAACTGACTCAGGCAGGGAATTAATTCCTGGTACTATGACCCCATTTGGTATATTAGTCTGCTTGGGTACAGTCATTGATGTGACTGCACCAAACTGCACCGACTTCCTATTAGGTACAGTACTTATATTAATCTCAGCCCCATTAAATTGTTGTTCATTCCCATTAGGACTTTGTAACAGATTACTTGATTGTCCTCCTAATTGAGAATTTATTTTTAAACCCAATTGGTTGTTTTGATTTAACAATTGCTGTGCTTCCTTCCGGGTAATCTCCTTGTCTTTTAGGATTTCCAAATTACCCTGAGGGTTTTCTTTCACAATTTGGCCCCTAGTAGAGACTTTTTGCACTCCTTTCTCTTTCCTACTAGGAACTGAATTATCAATATTATCTATTTGAACTAAAAAAGAAGCACGATCCTTATTATTTGGTAGATTTTCATTATCCTCTAATTGGACTATTTTTGGACTATTATCTTGTCTATTGGTATTATAACCTTGTTGTGAATCATTCCTACGTGGGCCGTTGCATTCCTCGGCCGTATGGCCGGATTGCTTGCAATTCCCACATAAGGGAGCATATTGCTCACTAGCCCTAGCATTAGTACAATTAGTAGCTATATGACCGGGTTGATTACATCGGTAACAAATAATATTCCTATTTCCCCCTTGGTTACCACCCCAATTTGTAGCTTGGCCTCCATAGGTAGGAGGTCCTTGACTCGCATTACTATAGGGTAATTGTGACCAACCCTGGTTATTCCCAGTTGGCACTTGAGGATTAAACCTATTGGGATTATTGTTATATCCTCCATTATTAAAATTATTTGGGGTAAAATTTACATTAGGTGAATTATAATTTGGATTAGAATTAAAATTCCTCCTTCTCGGCCGGTTATAGTTGTTATTCCAATTTGGATTACCATTCCAATTTGAATTATTACTCCAATTAGGATTGTTCCCCCAATTTGGATTGCTCATAGGATCATTATTTAAATTAGACTCTACTTGATATACTTGAGCACTTTTATTTAAATTATTAGCGTGGGTTACTAAACTGGCTTGTAAATTTCTACACGAAAGTGTGTCATGCTTCCCTCCACAAAACCTACACTTTAACCCCTAAAGGACCAAACATCATTTTTTGACAACATAGCGTTTTGGGGCAGCTCACCACGAATGGAATTTTTATTTTTTTTCTTTGAAATTTTCACACAAGATGTGCCCGAGGAGTAGCTTTAGGGCCCAACAATTTTCATAACTTTTGACTACATGGTTAAAAAGTTATGGTATGATATGTAGTTTTAATTGTTCGGCGGGCAGCCCGGGCAGCAAAAAAAACTTCTTTAAAAATCATTTTCTAGAGAAATAAAAATTTGAAATTGGTTCTCTAGATTTATGTGCACAAGGAAAGCTTTGAATCATTCCACTTTGATTTATGAGATGAAAGTTATGAGGAATTTTAGTTGTGGGTAGTTTGCGGGTAGTTATAGAATCTCTACTCTAAAATAAACTTTGAAGTCCTTTATTTAACTCAATTTTCAATATTTTTGGAAAAAAATATAAACACAAGGTGTAGATTGTTTATTACAACATTACAATCATTTGGATTGGCATTTTTCAATTCCATAATTAAATCCTTAACAATTTAGTGTTTTGAATCATTTTCTACTTCTTTCTACTTACTATTTTTTTCCTATATGTTATACAATTCCAAATGATCTGAAATTTTTCAAGCATGTAGCTAACTTGCTTTGAAGAATGAATCCAAAGAGTTACCACCATTTTGGACATTTTTCCATACAAATGTGATCATGTGAAGTGCAGCTGCCCGGTTTTTTGCAGGGACAAAAAAAGGGTTTTTGTCGCTTCAAATGCTAATATCTTGCAATCTACACGGTGAAAATTTCTGAAATTTTTTCCACATCTTCTCAAACTAGTTTAATACAAGATCCTACGGTTACATGTGTCCAAAAATGTTTTTTTTCCAAAATTTGGTACTTGTACTAGAAATGGCAGTTTGGGAGCGTTTTTTGTGAAAACATAGTCCTAAACCTTTAGGGGTTAAAGGTTGATTTTGTGGAGAAGGGCAATCGGGTGCCATATGCCCATGGCCCCTACAATTGGTGCACCAAATGTGTGCACGATCATCATTCGGTTGACCCTTTTTTTCTGTGGTTTTAGCCATGTTTACTTGCAAATTTCCCAATTGTTTAGTTATCTCTAATAATTGAGCCTCTACGGCCGAATTGGGTTCCTTTACAACTGGTTGAATTTGTTGAGGGATGATTCCAACTTGGTTCCTATTAATTGGTTCTCTAATAGGAGCTACTTGAGTTTGAGCCATTGGGATAACATTAACATAATCCGGTTGCCTATAAATAGGTATATTAGCACTTGGTAAATCTTCTCTTTGTACTCCTATTTGGTCCAAATAACTAGGTTGTATTATAGTGGGACTTATATATGTCTCCCCTAAATGTACCTCTTCCCACAATTTGGCTCTTTGGAAAGCTGCTGGTAAATCAGCAGGACTAACTTCCTTGACAAACGCTTTTAATTTAGGTGGGTACAACCCATTTATAAATTGACGCAAAAAATGCGCATCAGGATAATCATGATTTGGTAATCGAAGCATAATTTCTTCTAACCTTCCGTAATAACTATCTATACGCTCTCTACTTGCCATATGCAACTCAGCTAATTTTTCAAATAATTTCTCTTGATACGTCGCAGGACGAAAATGGGCCAAAAATTCATCTTTCAACCCCGTCCACGTAGTAAAATGTCCAACTGGTTGTCTTTGAAACCAATTGTTAGCTTGATTGCGTAATGTCCCAGGAAAAATACTTAAAAAGTGTGCCTCAGTTCTTGCATTGTTGGCATTACAACATGTCAAAAACTGATGCACATGACTATCTGGGTCATCTCCCATTCGGCCATTAAAAACTGGAAACGGCATGAGTGCATAAGGCCTATCAGCCTCATCGCCCAGCCTCATTACTACTGGGATTTCAGCAACTGGGGCTGCCATAACGACTCTCCTTTCCCCAACTTGGTTAATTCTTTCCAAATCAGAGAAATTTGTTTCCTCTAAATTACGTCTCACTGTTTCCAAATCGGTCTCTTGTCGAAAAGCTAAAGGTATTTCTATCTTTTTCCTTTCTGACTTCCAATTTGAATTTACACCCTTAAAGTTTTCCTCAACCTCTTCTGTCTGGCTGACTCTGCCTTGGAATAATCCAAATGGGGAGTCAATTAACGGTGGGTCAGGTAAGGCTAAACTACCTTCCCCGACCACTTCCAACTTGGACTGAACCTCGTCACCGGATTCTCTTGGTGAATCCTCTGGTGATGGTAGATTTGAGACACAAATAGGTTCACACAACAAATGGTGTGTATCAAAACCTTGTTTAATATTTTTTTCTTTTTCTAAATTATCTAAACCACTATGAATATTTTCTCCTACTTGATCTTCGTGATCTTCCTTCCGACTGGTTTCGGGATTCTGCCTAAAGAACTGTCCTACTTGGAAAGAGCTTCTCCAACTTGGAGATGCTGGTTCCGACTCGGTTGTAGAAACCAATTCGCGATTTTTCTTCGCTTCTCTTTTTCTTACTCTTTCTGCTCTAGCTTTTTTACTAGTCTCAGATTTTAAAGATATGTTGCTCATTACCGAGCATCATACCTATAAAGTCTGAGAAAAGAGGAAGAAAAAGAAACATTAATACCTATTATTTCGCCTCCCCGGCAGCGGCGCCAAAATGTAGATTGCGTTGGAACCCAACTAGGAATTTACCCAACTTATAGTTTATGTTCGATCCAGGGAGGTCTGTCTAATAGGTTCGTTTCTAATTAGTCAATTAGTAGCCTAATAGGACACTACAAACACCAAGCAAGAAAGAAAATAGACTCCTTTAACCATATTTAAATATATATATTTTCCTTACTATTGAAATTTTAATATTCTTATTTTTAATTAATTAATTTTTTAACATCCAAAGAGGTTAAGCCAATCTCCCAAATGCCAAGTCGGTCTTTATATTCTTTCCACCAACTTGGTTTCGCACTGGCACAGGGACTACCACCAAGTCGGGCTGTCCGTCTTCCAACTCGGCTCACCCAGGTGCTCACTGCGCCTGGCTCCTCAGACCTCCGATTTGGAATTTAACTTAACTTTCACAGCACCCACTTTGACTCAACCAAATTGGAACTCCACCAACTTGAATCAATAAAAACACAATCAATCACTTCTCACTTAACATATCCATCACAGCACCACATTTTGACATAATATTTCCGATTTGTATTTAACCAACTTGGTGACAAATCACTGTTGATACAACATAAAAGCTCCACAGCTTAATAAAATTCTCAGCACTCTAAACACTGCTGTAAGTTCTAATTCTAAGTCCTCTCTTCTGATCTCCAATTTGGACTTAACTTCATAATCATCTCACACCACTAACTTAAGCTTTCAATTTAATTTTCAATTGCTTAAACTTCACACACCACTGGCGCTCATTCTCGCCAAATAGGAATCTTTCTTCACTGAATTGAAATCACCACTCCAATAAACTCAACTTCCACAAATTGGATCATCTCTTCAACTTCCTGCACTTAAACAAAGATCTCCATGTCCAATCCTTACACGACAAATTTCCAATTAGCACTCACTCATATCACACCAATATCACCAAACATATCCGACTCGGACTCAGACACACACAGACGCATAAACCACACACACACCAACTTGGACTCACACACAAAAACAAGAACACGAAATTACACAGCACGATTTGGCTGGGACACGCACTGGACTCGCTCTCGACAGTGGGTGGAAATGACCACAAAATCGACAACCAAATAGGAATCCCAAAACTGGCAGTTACCAACTCGGAGATAACCAACCTAACAGCTCAGACCCCAACTCGGAACCGCCACACACAACCAAATAGGAACAGAAACAAAACATCCAATTTGGCATCCACATTCATCCACAACTCACTGGCAAAACCAATTTGGAATGAGACCCCCTTGAACTCAATCATACCAACTTGGACAAAAACCGCAACCAACTGGCCATTATTAAACCAACTAGGACCCACTCAATTAATCAATCTTCACTGGAAAAGGACTCCAATTTGGCTATTTACAAGACAAAACTTCCAAATTGGCACACAAATACACATATAACCAGTCAAAAACGTCAAAAACACATACTAAAAAACTAAGAAATTTAGAAGAAACAACTATCTACATAGACCTAGTTCTATTTAACAATTTCTTAAAGAATGAAAATTAAGTGTGTGTTGTATTGAAAATTTTTTAGACTTTCAATTCAATTCTTCAATACAAAAAAATTTAATTTCAAAGTCCATAGTGCAATTTTTTTCCACAAATGGTGGTCAAAGTCATCTAAAATTGCAAGCCAGTGTTCAAAAAAAACTTTTTTTCAAACTTTGGATGCTAATACCTCTCAATCTATATGGTCAAACTTTATGAAATTTTTACCACATGATCTCAGACAAGTAAATTATATGATCCTACAATTTGATTTTATGAAGAATTTTTTTTCTTAGGTGAATGCAACAGAAATGGCAGTTTTGAGTTTTGACAAAATAATGGCCTTGGGCCTCTAGGAATTAATCAATGGTGGGGGAGTCCATTTTTTCTCCCTTTAAATGCAAGGGACGCCCCTCAACTTTAATTTTCACTTTTTAACCCCCATCCCCCATGTAATGTTGAGGCATTGATGAAATCAATTTGATGCACATTTGTTTATGTCAAATTGAAATGGTTTAGTTGTAGACTTGCAATATTGAGTGAGCAAAACCCTTAACACTCCTAAATTATTCTAAACCTCTTTTTAAATTTCTTTTAATCCAAATTTCAATCCTACATTTCCAACAAGGATGTTGAAAATTGGCATTGCTAATTTTGACTTAGTATAAATGATGGGTAGTCTTTACAAATGTCTGAAATTTTGTTGATATTGTAGATCAATTAGTCAATTACCTAGATATCTATTTTTACCTAAACATAAAATATTGTCTTGCTACTGACTTTTAGCTAAGTCACCACCTCCACCTCCTAGTTGTATATTGGGTTGGTGCAAGAAAGACCAAACAATTTTGGTAACGTTTTGTTTAATATTCATGATTTTTTGGGGAGTACTTTAAAATTAGAAAAAATAATTTTAAAAATATATAAAATATATGTTCAATGTATACTTCTTTAAGAAGAAGGTACCCTATGAAGAAAAAACATAGAAAAAATTTCTAAGTAGGAGAACTAGAAAAGTACAAAATCTCAAGAAAATAGGTCCTTTGACATAATTTTAGCTTGTAAAAAATAGAAATTTTTTTTTTTCTAAAGAACTAAAAATTGGTCATTAGGAAGAACTTTATGATGAAGAGATTTCACCAAAAAAATGATCTCAAAACCATCTTCAATGTTCAAAAATGTGCGTACAAGGGCGCCCATTAGCATGCATGTGGAAGACATAAAATAATGTTTTAAAATAAAATTCTTTGGTAGGCACATGCGCACCTAGTATAAAATAGACCATTTGATTTTCAGCTCAAGATCATTAGTTTTGGATACTCCCCAAACTAAAAATCCCTAAATCGCAAAGTGTGACAAATTAGCTAGACTGAAATTTAAATATAAAATAATTTTTGAATTTTTTTGAAAGATAAGGGATCTCATTGCTATTAAGTAAGCCATTTCCAATTAAATTTTTTTAATTAATCGCGCTCGTGCTTCAAAATTTATGGCCGATGTTAACTCCATCACTCCAATTGTGATGCAAAATAGGACTAATGGCTTTCTTGCAATCACCCATTGTGTAGAGCTTGTAGATTCCAAATCCATTGTAGCCAAGTATTTGATACAATGTAGTTGATAGGTTAATTAAAGTACACTCTAAGTTTCAAAGCCATATTACAAAAACTTAATAAAATTGAAGCTCAAAATGCACCCTTTTTGGCTCCCTCAAATTCCAAACACCTCCGCTTTGTCACCATAGATATTCATTTCTATACAAGATCTAGATCTAAAAATTGGTATCACGATAAATCAACTTTTCCAAACTTTGTGTTGATTCAAATTTTTAATTTATTTACAAACTCAAAATTCTTCACATGAATGCATTTTTCAATAATAAAACACCCCAAAAATGTATAATTTAGCAACCCAAGTGTACATGAGCAATTTATCTCTATCCTTGAGATAAGACATGCACAACTGAGTTCTTTGTGTTTTGGGCTTCACATCTTGATGTAGGGTGTTGATGCTATGTCCAATTGACCTTATAAGCAATAGACAATTGTTTCTATTGACTACCTTTATGTCATTCAAATCTTATTGAAAACAAATGTAAATTGCAAAAGTTAAAGATTTTTAGGAGCTATGGCCAAACTATACCAAAACTCTAGACTTTGAAATGAAAGTTGATAAAACCTAATTTTTAATGATTCTAATGTAAAGCATTTCAGTTCTATTCCAAAATAATAATAAACTTTAAATCAAACACTCCTAGCAAAAGTTATGAGTGGATGAAGTTTTGGTTTAATTCATCTCTTAAAACTTCATCCAACATTTCTCCCAATCGAGAAGTCGAAAGTAACTTTCACTTATAATTTTGAATTTTATATTCTACCTAGACTCTAAAGCTTCTTTCTAACCTTAATTGGATGCATTTTGATATTTTTCAACCAAAACTAACCTTCTCAACTTTCAAACTTTATTCTACTCTATCTTCTTCATTTTTTCTTCTATTTTTAATTATAATACATCTTTGAAAACCTCTAAATATTATCTATATCATTATGAAATTGAGTTTAAAATTGAGTTCAACTTTGGAAGTTTGATTTGAACATCTATCCAATTATTGTTAATCCTAATTTTTATTTTTGACTTTTTATTTTTGAAATTTATATGATTTTAAGCCAAAACACTTTGGATTTACACTTTTCTATCAAGAATTATAGATGGATGAAATTTGACCTCTAAATTATATTTTAAAACTTCATCCAATTTTTTCTTCTAGTTTATAAATCCAAATCAACTTTTACTTCTAGGATTAGATTCTAAACTTCACCTAGAGCTTAAGATTTTTTTTTTTCACTTTAGTTGAATGAATTTTAATACTTTTCATCCAAAACTAATCCTTTGATCTATTGAACTTCATCCCTATCTATCTTCTTCTATTTTTATCTATTTTTGAAGTCTAATATGTTTTTGAAACCTTCTATAATTCATCTAAGTGATTCTGAATTCAAAGTTGGACTTTGTCAAATCCTTAAACATCTTACTTGAACATCTAATTCCTACTTCAACTATGGTTTCAATGAGAAAGTAAATCACAAAGTAGTAAGTTTTAAGCATGTACTTTTGACTCCATGTACCCCCATGCTTTTGTATTCCATAAAATAGTGAGCATGTCATGCAATTTGCCACGCTCCATTTTGATTAGCTTTAATTTTTTATATTTTTTGCGTACATATAGCTTCAAATAACAAGATTTTACAACAAAGTGTAGAAATTGTAACCATGTTCTATATAATTTTTTCTTTCTCTATTTTTCAACTTTTTTCATTTGATGACAAATGAAATGTAGCCTCATAAAATTTCCAATTATTTTTACAACAAACACCCCAAATCCTAAACTTTGAGTCACTCCAAGATTACACTTGTGGCTACATTGGAATATTGAAATACTTAATTAATTTCAATACAATTAAATTACTTTTTTAATTGCCAATAACTCAATAAGACCAAAAAAATAGAAATTAGTTAATTATATAACCTTGTTCAAATTTTGATTTGGATAGTTTCTAATTATTAATATTGTCAGTGTCATATTCCTCTACAAAAAAGACTACTAAATGTCATCAATTTCCTATATTAAAAGGTAGGGGAGGTAGTAGTTTTAGTTTGATAGGGGATTGTCCTACATATAGCATATGCTCTTTGATTTAAAATAACCAATCTTATAACAATGTTCAAAATGTTTAAATCCTAAGTGTCCCAGAGTCCATAATCTAGATGATGAACAAAATGCTATTGAGGAAATATCTCTTTGAAGCAACTTCTCATTCATCCAAAGCAATACTTGAATCTTTAAATGATAATCTTCATTTATGACCAATTCTATAAAATTGAAGTAATTGCTTATTATTTACTTGTGTCAAAAATTTTGCTACAATGAATTTGAAATTTATGAGTTGTAAACAAAATAGAACTGGGGTGTTGATAAGCATGTGGTTGTGACTAGGCATAGAGTCATAAGTAAGAAAATGTTCACCAAAATTGAAAAATATATTGAATCAAGTGAAATTTTGCATGTAAATAACTGAATATTCAATAAGTTAATCTACTCTATGAAAAAAATTCTAACCATTTATAGAGATCAAGAGAGAGACTCTATGAGTTAGGTTAGGTAAAAGCTATCTACATTAGTTTTTAGGTTAATATCTTAAAGGGGTAGGAAGTTAGCAGTGGAGAAATTTCCATTAAAGTTTGACAATGTCTTAGATCAAAATGAATTTTTATATTTAAGTATTTGAAAAGTTTATCTACATAGTGGCAAAATTGTTAACCATTTGGAATTGCCATTTGTGATTTAGGCTAGGTCAAAGCTAAATACACTAGATTCTAGGTTACCGGGGGAATTATAGGATTGAGATTTGAATAAACTGGAATTTGGATATAGATGTAGGATTATTTAAAGGGTTAAAGATATAAATTAGATTATATATATCTTTGGCATTAGATTACAAGTCTTCTTTTCCTTTAGCAAGTTTAGGCCTTGGTTGGACCGGTTTGAAGGCAATTGTTGAACGGGAACAAGGATCATTATGTATATATACAACACAATTTTTTCTAATGTTGCAGTGCCTCATGTATTTGTACATGATTACATAGAGGATGATGAGGCCAGTCAGGCCACTAAACATCTATAGTCATGATAGGGTGACACAGACCATTAAGAAAGATTTGAGGCCTCAAAGAAGTTGTTTTAGAATTGTAAACCCCTACAGTTTTTGTTTTTTTAAATTAAAAAAAACTCACTAAATTTAAAAAAATTATTAAATAAAATATTTTTTTATTTTAAAAATATATATTCAAAAATCAATTAAATGTTATTATCTATGTGATTGTCTCTTGGCCACGTCATATTGTTCATTTGTTGTTGTTCCTATGTTCCCCATAGGTCAAGAATTCACGGTCTTTAAAGGCATCAAAAATCTTTTAATGCATAATTATGCATGCTAAGAAGGTAACTATATTTGTAGGAACTTTTACTAATTAAATACAATGCAAACACTCTTTTTAGGTCTTTTTGATTGCAATTAGAAACAAAAATGAAGATCAAGCAATAAATAAATAAAATCTGAGGCCCAAAAGACAACTAAACTTCATAAATTAGCTTGATTAACTAATTTTGTTTAATAAGTGCAAAACTACCTAATTTAGTGGCACTTTAATTTTTTAAAATATAAGAAACATGCCATAAAAATAAAAATGGAAACATATGTAATGTAATTAAACAAAAGTACCATTTGGAGGGTTCATTCCCTCCATATACTTTGTTTCTTTTCAATGCAAAAGATTTCATTCAAATTAGACCTATGCAGGCACTTCAAAAGTAGGTCTGAAATTGACTAAGATTTAGGCATTCAAATGTCACTTTTGCAACGAAAAGTCGAAAACCACAAGTTATCATTGAATCGAAATGTTCATATCATGGAATACATATTTTTGAAAGACAATGCAACAAAATAGTTTACATTAGCAATAGTGTGATTTTTTTTAGGACTACTTTATGAAAAATCTTTTTTGTTGATGCAATAGAAAATAACCCAAAATGATCATTGCAAAATTTGGTAGTCAATTATGTAGTGTTTTGCTAAAATTTTGAGTTTTTGATTGAATATTATGAGTACTTTGTAGCAGAACAATCTCTACCATTGATTAGAAACTTCAATGGCTAAAAGTATTGTTGCAAGTAATATGGACTAATTGTAAAATTTGAAATAGTACTATTTGAAAAGAACGTAATTTATCACAAAAAATAGATACAACAAGGTATAAATTAATAATAGATAGAAAATCATGAACAAAAGAAAACTAAAAATTGATCTTTTGTGAAGACTTGATGGTAATGAGATCTCACCAAAAGAATAATTTTGAAACCATCTTCAATGTTTAGAAGTGCATGTGCAAATGAGCCCGCTTTCTACAAACATGGAGGACATAAAATAATATATTTTTGTATGCCATTTCATAGAAACATGCCCGAATAGTGTGGGAATAGAACACAAAAATTTCAATTCTAGATCATTAATTTTAGATGGTCACTTAGTACTAAAAAATCCTAAACCTCAAAGTGTTACAAATTTGAAAATTTGAATTTTCAATATAAAATGATTTTATGATTAGAATTAAAGTATCCAATCATGTCCAATAAAAATTTCAAGTTCATCAGCTTTATCTTTCAAAAATTATAGCGGAAAAAATCTTCATCACTCTTTTTGTGACTCCAATATAGACCACTAATTTATGCAATCATCCAAAAGTTCTTCAATAAAATGCAATGTACTCAAAATCATTATTCAAAATAATAGGGTACAAGTGTAAAATATAAGTTTCAAATTTTTTTTATAAAAAATCATTTTAATATACCACTTTTTTTCTCTAAATCATGAAGATCTTCAAAGTGCACCAAAGTACTTTCTATGGACACTTTAGCTTGCTTGAACCTTTATGACTTTAATCCCATGTTTCTACAGTCAAGTCATGTCTAAGTGACTCTTCACACCTAGTTCATCTTATATTTGTCAATACAACAATATATAAGATAAAATGCTCTAAAAGGGACCATTTACAAGATGTTACACCTTTTTCATAGGCTTCTGTAGTCCGTAAGATTTTTACTTATTTTACAGAGAAAGATTAATGGATGCGACATCTAACACAAGTGGTTTCATAATTTTCCTAGCAATATTGAATTAGTTATGATTTTTCAAAGTTTTTGGTTCTAGGCACCTATTTATGATAGTAGGTCTGGCAAAATCAGCATACATGCGGCCTATAAAGGGCGATGAGGAAACCAAAAATAAGCATGGGGATTTGCAATAAGTAACAAGCAAGGGTCCTTAAAGCAACCATACTTAAGGTAAAATAGCCCATTACAGACCTTTTACCCATTACGGACTCCTAAAAATGACCCCATTACGATTTTCTTTTAGTGATTGAGATTTGGGCCACATTCAATGTCTTAGCTAACTAGAATGGAGTGATTAGTGACTACAATAGGAACTTTCAGTTTTTTAGTGTTAGTTCATTATAGGAAGTGCCTTTTTCACGTCTTCTATGTTGGAAAATATTGTGACTACAATAGGTGAGTAAGATGAGTGCTACGGATCAATTTAGGTTGGTTTTGGGGTAGTCTACAAACTCTCTTAGGCCGTGGTGGGCTAAACACTTAAGAAATTTATAACAAATTCACACTTTGTCAAAAAAATATAGTTTCAAATGCTCTCACCATTTCTATCACTTGACTTTGTCTAGAAAAAAAAGTAGAAAATTTCAGAAATGACAAGCGGGCAAATTCCCCATTTGGTCCGTAATGGGCTGTTTTACCTTATATCCAATCAATTTCAGATAGTTGGCATTCTCCAAATAAAGTAGTTGGCTTGTTAACTTCTTATTTAAATACATAAATGCCCACCTATCACTATATTTAAAAATGAACTTAACACATGCTTTAACCATCCACATTTAAACTTTAAAGTGATCTTTAACATACTTTAAGTTGTTCCCACTTTATCTTCAGTCCATTAAAAGTCTGTCACATATCCATTTTAGGACCACTTGAAGTTCATTTTATACCTAAATATAGGGTCCATTTGAAGAGGATGGGCGCTTTTACAGCATACTACCTTATCGCCAAACATTGGCTAAATAAATTTTGACCTAAAAGTCTCTGAGGTTAAAATTATATTTTTATATTTTTATTAAAATATTGCAGTTATAGGTGAAGCGACACACAAGTTATATGAAGTAACATTTGTCGTTACACTCATTTGGCTTCATTTCATGACTAATAGTGTGGCATCATATTTTATGGCCATGTCATGATTCTATTTCATTATTTTCATTATTCTATGTCACTCCATCCATGGCCAAGTGACTCTTCACACTTAGTGCACTCTATATTTGTCAATACAAAAACTCATATCAATTTTGATCTAAAGGTTGTCACTGAAGTTAGTAGAGGTGCTAATATGTGAGCTTAGGATAATGAGCCTGTAGGCCTAGGAGTTTAGACACCTACTCTATAGATATTTATATTATAA
Source organism: Antitrichia curtipendula (assembly GCA_951230915.1). Classification (NCBI taxonomy): domain Eukaryota; kingdom Viridiplantae; phylum Streptophyta; class Bryopsida; order Hypnales; family Leucodontaceae; genus Antitrichia; species Antitrichia curtipendula. Next base: position 9,661,767 of record OX579635.1, read on the forward strand.
AATCTTCCATGATTATAGGGTATCTATATTATAGGTGTTTATAATATAAATACCTTTAATGTTGTAAGGTATTTATTTATACCTACACTCAAGTCTTATGTGCTCACATGCTAACATCATTGCTGTAATTAGTAGTTTGAAATTTTCTTTCATTCAATAGGACCTTCTAAATCTTCATAGTTTTTTTAACCCCTTAAGGACCAAACACTATTTTTTGACAACATAGCCATTTTGGGCAGCTCACTACAATCAAAAATTTTAATTTATTTCTTCGAAATTTTCACACAAGATGTGACCAAGAAGTAGCTTTCAGGCTCGACAATTTACATATCTTTTGACTAAGTGGTTAAAAAGTTATTGCATGATAGGTCATTTCCATTGGTTGGCGGGTAGCCTGGACAACTGAAAAAACTTCTTTAAAAATCACTTTTTTTTTAAATAAAAAATTGAAATTGGTTCTTTAGATTTATACATATGTAAGAAGCTTTTAATCATTCCATTTTGATTAATAAGATGAAAGTTATGGGGAGTTTTAATTTGAGGGTGTTTATGGAATCTCAACTCTAAGATGAACTTTGAAGTCCTTTATTTAACTCAATTTTCAATATTTTTGAAAAAAAATTAAAAACATTGGATGTAGATTATTTATTAAAACATTACAATCATTGGGATTGGCATTTTTCAATTCCATATTTAAATTCTTAACAATTTAGTGTTTTGAACATTCTCCACCTCTTTCTTCTTACTATTTTTTTCCTATATTTTGCACAATTCCAAATGATATGAAAATTTTCAAGCATGTAGACAACTTGCCCTGAAGAATGAATTCAAAGAGTTACCACCATTTTGGACATTTTTTCATACAAATTTGACCTTGTGAAGTGCAGCTGCCCGGATTTTTGCAGGGACAAAAATATAATTTTTGTCACTTGAAACGCTATTATCTTGCAATCCACACGGGGGAAACTTCTGTAATTTTTTCCACGACTACTCAGACTAATTTAGTACAAGATCCTATGGGTATATTTTTCCAAAAATGTTTTTTTTTCTAAAATTTGGTACTTGTATTAGAAATAGCAGTTTTGGAGTGGTTTTGGTGAAAACATAGTCTATGACCTTTAGGGTTTAATGGTGAATGTAAAAAGTCATTTGGTTGAATTTGTTCACATATATTCATAACTCATTTCCAACGTATTTTTTAAATAACAAAAGTTATGGGCATACTTGTATTTCCTTTAAAATATTGAAAGATAAAGCTTCACCTTCAAAAAGGGCTACAAAAAACTATTTTTTTATAGTTTAGGCACATTGAATTTTAAATTGGTGAAGAGTTTTGCTCTATAATTTTGGGAGGTGTATTTAAACAAGCTAAGTAAAGTTCCTATACTTGAATTTGTTTGAAAATAAATATAAGTGAAGATTTTAGCCTTGCTTTAAAAATGAGTATTTTGAAAAACTTTTGGGCTTCAAAACACTATAGTATTTTTGGGATTTTAGAGGATTTATGACAATTATACAGTTATTGTCAATGTTTCTAGAAATCAACAACCTTCACAAAAAAAATCAAGAAAAATCTCCCATCAAAACTCTTATGAAATTAAAATAAAAAAAACAAAGTATAAAACAAAATGCTCTTCAAAAACCTAAAATATGATCAACCCCTAAAGGACTTCGACATATTTTGGGCATAAATTGTGAAAAGTTGCCACATTTTAGGGCAATGAGAAAAAAATAAAAATAAAAGTTTATTTTCAAAATTCAACTATACAAATTTGTACTAGACTTGATGTGGGAATGTGTAGGAAAAAAATTCAGAAACTTTGACCGTGTGGATCAAAAGCTTATAATGTTTTAAGTTAAAAAAGAAAAAAATTGCCCTTGCCAATAGGGCCAACAACCTTTAACTCCTAGAGCGGTATTTTTATACTATATTCAGTTATTTTTTTTTACATTTGCATCCTCAATCATGTAAGTTACATGCCTTCAAAATTTTAAAAATAAAGGAGGAGTTTTGCAAAAGCTGCCTCGAATTGCCAAAAACATTCAAGGCATTTTGGTCTGGGCATTCGATCAAGAAAAATAAAAATCACTCAGGGGGTACATATTCACACCTTGTGTCAAAATTTTGTGAACAACAAACCAAAATTGACTTCAATTACAAGAACCTACCCAAATTTTCAATTGTTCATTCAATAAACAATTGTCTTTTAAGGGTTAGGATTTTAATCATCAAATTGTCATATAAACATATAAAAAAATCTTTAAATAGTATGAACATAAAAAACACAATCATCACTATTTTAATTTGTAAAAAAAATTGTTAGAAAATTCTTAATTTTTAATTTTAATGAAAGTATTATCCATTAAATTGCTAATTATAGTATTTATTACATTGCGACAATCTATCCATATAGAAATTTTAGTAGATTTTCTCCATGTTGTTATATGCCTTGAATAGACCAACACTTTTTTTTGACTGCATAGGTAATTTTTGGGTTCAATTTCAATTTGCATTTGCAGTAGGAATTTTCAAAGTTTGAGAGTATTCAAAATAGTACATTGTGACAAAATAAAATAGTACTCCATAACTTGAAAACACCTAGAAGCAATATAAAAGGTGTCTTAACCCTAAAGGACCAAAGCCACTTTTTGTCAATTTTTTTTCAAATCTACCATTTCTATTGCAAAAAACAAAAAGCTTTGAATTTTTTTGGCATATCTAACTTTAGAATCTTGCATTAGACTAGTGTGAAAAAGTGTGGAAAAATTTTAAATTTTTTTGGTCACATAGATTTCAACATATTTGCATTTAAAGTGAAGAGAAGAAGATTTTTTGCACCTTGGAATGTGTAACTAATTATAAGACTTTGAATCTTCTTAACTTTAAATTTTTGCACTACTAGGTTTGAATTAAAAAACTAACATGAAGAAGAGAATATCATAGGAACCTACCCAAAGTTCCATTTGTCTCATGAGACAAAAGTTATTTAGGGGTGCCAAACATTCCAATAGAATATTAAATATGACAACTTTTGGGGCAAAAAAATTGTTTCTCTTTGCATAAATTGTAATCATTACATTCACTCATTGAAACTTACAATTAATATGGTCAATTTATTTTAAAACAAGAGGAAATTGGCAGCTTTTTTATCATATAAAATATAAATCATGGAATAAAACACTATACTTCCTAACTAAAGTATCGGAGTACCTAGGCAGACTTGATTTCAATTATACTAGTATGCCTTGTGTTGTTGCCACAATATAAAAAAAAAAGAAAAAAGAACTTTTTTAATTTTTTAATTTATAAAAGCTTTGAAATTCAATATATTTTATGTTATGAGTTGGAACGCCATGAAACAAAGTCCTTGCACCCTTCCTCACCAAGAGCTTTCCGACAGTGCAAAGAATGCAATTGGGGTGCACGGTTCTATAGATTTTACTATAACAAAACAAACAAAACAAAATATCTAATTATTTTATGATATAAGTGTATATATTATTTTCAAAAAATTACATTATATATTTTTCTACCTATTTTAGTAAAAAAAATTATATTTTTCATGTAAAATTTTGAAATTATTCTACTTGTTGGAATTTAATTCTAAAAATAGATGAACTATTTAATAATCTCAAATTAAAATTTGTAAGGCATAAAACTATAATACTTCTAGTTTTTAGTTTATCTTAATTTTTTAATTTTTTAATTCAAATAATAAAACCGATACTTTTAGATGAGTTTTTAATCTTATAAATTGATTTAGAAATTATTCATATTGAGTTTTAAGTTTTTAATACCTACTCATTTATGTTGATGAAAAAAACTTCAAGAAAATATCAAACCACGAATTGTGGTACAACGAGCTTATGGAAAAATGTTGGATCTTTTAGGATCTTAAAATGTATATCATCTTGAATTTAAAAATGAAAGGTTGATTTTGGGCACACTATGATAAATATTTCAAAATTTTACAATTTATTAATATATAATTTAAAAAAATACTAAGATGTAAAAGAATTCTTTTTAAAATGCTTATAACATTTAACAAAATTAAAAATTTATTAAGTGGAAATTATGGTAACTGTACATAGTAAAGTCTAAAAGATAGTAACTTTCTTTATTAGATTTCCTAATAGAGTAAGAGGCACAAAAGTTAAGGTTGGTGTACTAAGTTTTACGAGGTTCTAAAATACAATTTCTCTTGGCTATCTCTAATTTCAAAGCTTTATTGTGGCAAGATTGTTGGAACTCTTAAAAACAACAAGAAACTAATACTATAATTTTATATGGAAAGCTACAAAATTGAAGCTTTGCTATGCTATGGGATTTCAAAAAGAAAAACTAAAAGATCTAAAACTATCTAAATGAAAGCTTTGCCGAATTTTGGAAGAAAACACTTAGAATAACTTTGATAAGAATGAGTTAGTAATCATTAGTATACAAACACTTAAGTCAAGCAAATAACACATGTTAGAACCACATACTCCATAAGTTATAGGTTCTCTAGGAAATTCTCAAGAAGGGATTCCCACCAAAAATGTGTATGAAACATAAATAAGGCACTAGAGGAACCTGTCAGCATTTTAATACCCACCTTTGGTATTATACAAGCACAATCAGGTTCTTAGTGTTAAGTTACAAAATATCCTATATGGGTGTCTAAACAAGGTCCACTGTGCCTTTTAGGCAATGCATCTTTTTTAATTGCCTACCAAATATGAACTGCAAATTAAACCAATCTCAAAATAAAACCAACTTTCACCAAAGGGCTCAACTAACCAAAGATACTGTGGTTTTGAATCAAGTAACTCATAGACCAAATACTTTTATCCTAAGTTGTGTATCAAATCATGCCATTTCTAAAAATATAAAATTCAATTTAATCCAAGCTTCTTAAAAAAAGTTATGACTTCTTTAGAACTTCATCAGAAATCACTTTAAAAAATAGAAATTTCAAATTGGTTCTCCAGATTTATATGTACATGGAAAGATTTGAATCATTCCAAGTTGATTAATGAGATGAAAATTATGAGGAGTTCTAGTTTGCGGGTAGGTACGGTGTCCAAAGGCTCAATTCCTATCCGCAAACTAAAACTCCTCATATCTTTCATCTCATTAATCAAATTAGAATTATTCAAATCTTTCCACTTATAAATAAATCTAAAGAATCAATTTCAAATTTCTATTTTTTAAAGTGATTTCTGAAGAAGTTTTTTGAGCTGCTTGTCGAGTGCTAAAAACTACATAACATGCAATAACTTTTTAACCATGTAGTCAAAAGTTATGAAAATTGTTGTACCTTATAGCTACTCCTTGGGCACATGTTGTGTGAAATTTTCAAAGAAAAAAAAATAATGTTCATAGTAAGTTGCCCCCAAATTCTATGTTGCCAAAAAACAGTGTTTGGACCTTTAGAGATTAAAGTCTATTTTGTAAGTGTCTTATGTTTTTGGAAAGTTCTAGACCTCTTCTACAAATTTCTTATGCGAAATTTGAAATAAAATTCAATTCTAGTGGTCTAAATCTAACTTATATTTTTACTATGATTTTAAATTCTTAATCAAAAGATTTAAAAGAGATGTTAAACACTCACCTTGGATTGAACCTCATTCATGAGGTGATCAAAGATACCTTCAAACTCCTTCCCATTTACCATCTTATTCCCTCTTGATTTGCGCTTACCACTTAATTTTTACATTTAAAAAAGAAGAAGTTGTGGCAATTAATTCCAAAATCTACATCTTACTTCTAAGTTTTCATTCTTCTATTTATTTTTATTTTTTTTCATTCTTCAATACCACTATTTTCCTTCTATTTATTTTTTTATTCAATTATTATAGTCTCCTAGTTGACCTTGCAAAAAAAATTATTCAAATTCCAAAAAAAATATTAAAAATGCTATTTGTTCCCTATCCAAAAGTCAATTATTGTCAATTCCTATATTGGATCCACAATACTAATGCTATCACATGATTTGCCAAGCAAAAATTCTATCTCTTAAACTTCCGATTCTAATTTGTGTATTACTTCCAAATTGGAAGAAGTCCAAACTTCCATCACTTCCAACAAAGTTTAGGCACTTTAGTTTTAGATTTTTGGTGACCCGAGGGCTCCCTTTGCTCTAGACATGCCTCCTTATTAAAATTTTAGAGCTTATTGGCTATTTGAGGGCCTTAGCTTAGATGGATAAGCTTCCCTGTTGAAAATTCAAAGTTTTTTGGCCACTGAGAAGGCCTCCTAATTGAAATTTCAAAGAGTTTTGGGTCAACCCATGGGTTCTAATTACCAATAGGTCCTCTATTTGAAATTTCAAAGTTTTTGGGGGTCACCCGATGTTAGGGACATATAGCAAAAATAAGCTTCATGAAGAACTTCTTAGATTAAAAATAGATTGAACTTCCTATAGTAAAAGTATAAGTTTTTATATAGTAGTATATAAGGGTGTCAAGACTATGGAAATCCTTAGTCTTAACAACACATTTTTTGAAATCTAGTTTCTTATTTATATATTCTTGCTTCTTGTTTTAATATATTTTTTGCTCTTGCTCTTGTTTATGTTGTCCGTAACAATTCGTCAAGACTAATACTTTTTTTTTTTTTTTTTCACCTCATATTTTTCATAATTAAAATGTCAGGAGGTGAAGACGCTAGTATGTATAATTTAGTGGAATCAAAGTTAGATGTTATCTTGAAGGCTATCAATTCTTTGTCCATAAAGACAAATGTTCTTGAAGACTTTGCTACTGATGTCAATACAAATTTAAGAGTAGTTGAGGCATCTCAACCTATGCCATCGGCCTCAATTTTAGAAGCGAGTCTGCCTATGCAAAGTTCAAATATCACAACAACAAAGGAGCTATGGATTAGCCTCCCCAATAGGTTTGATGGGGTTCTCAATCAAACTTTTGAGGATTTGTAAGTCAAATTCAACTCATCACCGCTCTTCATCTTCAATGATACCCAACAACAAATCAAGAGTGGATTTGATTGGAACTTTACTTACTAAACAAGCTCTGTTCTAATTTGTGCCTTTGTTTGAAACAAGATTTTTAATTCTTAACAACTTTGAAATGCTTTTAGTAGCCTTTATTGAAGCATTTGGAGAACATAACACAAGCAGTTGGGCAACAATCAAGATTTGTTCTTTACAACAAGAGTTGCGTTCAACTTCAATACATGTAGATGATTTTTGACAACTTGCATGTGACATCAACTGGGGTGAAGAAGCACTTATGAACCAATTCCAATGGGGCTTAAGAGACAATGTAAAAGATTTTTTACTATCAATTTGTTAAATGTTACCTCATATTTAACATTGGCTAAATTTGCATACAACAACAATGTCCACGCCTCAATTCAACAAACATCATTTTTTGTTAATTATGTATATCATCCAACGTTTGATGTATTGAATATTCCAAAAACAGACAATTCGGCAACCAAAGACTTGGCAACAAGGTTATTAACCCCTAAAGGACCAAGACCTTTTTTCTGCTAAAAAACATTCAAAACTGCCTTTTCTATAGCAAAGAGTAAAAAAATTGAATATTGTTTGTTATTTTGCTCATCTTATTGTAGGATCTTATACCTTACTAGTATGGAAATGTGTGGAACAAATTTCAGAAAATTTGACCGCACAGATTGCAAGATATCTATGTTTAAAGTAAAGAAAACAAGTTTTTCAACACATTGTGGGACTAGATTTTTTGACTTTGAACCTTCATAACTTAATTTTTTTGCACTATAGAGGTTTGAGCTGTAAATCTTTATGGTGGAGAATTGAGTTGAGAATCTAGAAAAAAAACTTCTTAAAAACTTCATTTTCATACTTAAAGAAATTGTAAAATAGATATAGGTACGAGATAGAAAGAAAATCTAAATTATTAATGTCTCTAAAATGGAATTAAAATGCACTAATTCCAATGGTGAGATTGTTTTAGCAAGCAAACTAAGCCATATGGAACCTGTTTTCTTTAAATAGTAAAAATTGTATTCAGTAATGAATGGTACAAGTTATTTTTTCAAGAAGATGCTCTAATCGCCCCAAAAACAAGATTGTCTATAACTTCCTCATAACAAATCTAATGGAATGAATAAAAGCTTTCTATACAAAAAAGAATATAATATATGAGAAAAAAAAATTTAAAATTTAAAATTTTTGAATTTTACTTTTGCTGCCCCTTCTCCCTTCTTCCTCCCCTCCCCTTGCTTTCCACCATTTTGAGCATAACTTTTGTTTCTGGGCACCAATTGAAAAAAATTACATTTCCATGAAGCTAATTAATTTTTCTATTTTCAAAAAAAGTTTCAAAAATCAGGACAAAAAATGAGAGTGTAGATACCTGCCAAAATTCCATCTATCCTCCAAAGGGACAAATGGTCATTTAGGGGTTAAAGCTCCAAAAAATCATGAAACTCTAGTTGGAAGATGCTCAAAATTGTTATAAGGCTTATGCAAATGTATTTAGAAAATAATAATCTTCATTTTAAATTGGTGAGAAAGTTTGGCAATTTCAACGCAACATTAAGACTACCCGACCATGTAATAAATTAGATTATTGTCGACAATAATCTAAGGCTGCTCTTGGAACTCTTTACTAGAAAAGGAAGTGATCTCTAGGATATATAGCAAAAGAAAGCTTCTTGAAGAACTTCTTAGATTAAGAATAGAGCATCCTAAAGTAAAAGTATAACTTTTTATGTAGTAGTATATAAGGGTGTCAAGACCCTTCTTTAGTCTTGATAATACATTTCTTGAAATCCAGTTTCTTGTTTATATATTATTTCTTCTTGCTTTTAATATATTTCTTGTTTTTGCTCTTGTTTATAGTATTTGTAACATCCGAGGGCTTTTCTCGCTTGATAGACCTTCCTAATTGAAATTTCAGAGTTTCTAGTCCATTCAAGGTTCTAGCTACTGGGACAGGCCCTCCTATTGAAAATTGAAAATTTAGGTCTTTCCAAGGTTCCCTTTGCTTAGACAATTTTTTCTAATTGAAATTTTGGAGTTTTTTGTCCATCCAAGGGCTTCTAGTTGGCTAAATAGGCCTTTGTGAGTGTTTTAATCTCCCCCCTTCAGAGGTAAAACGTGCACACAAGTTCTAGCGGCATGAAAAGTAATTTCTAGGGGATGAAATTAAATGTAGTGTTCTTTGGCCTTCCAAGCAATGGACACTTTGTTATGTTGATTTTGATCTAGTCTAAGTAATTCGAAACATGCTAATGGTTAAAGAATTAAGACTTCTATGGTTAGTTGAATGCAAGTAAATTTCTATCTAAACCAGAATCTATTCTAAGTTATTAATCTAATTTTAGTGAATTCTAAATTCTAACTAGCTATTTGGGATTCTAATTGTTAATTTTGATTTTTAAACTCAAATTTAACTAAAATGGCGTGATTCATGAAAGGCTATGGAGGACCACAAATGGATGAATAGTATTCTAATAAAATAATCAAGAACAATAAAAAAACAAATCTATCGATGAATAGTAGAAAGAATAAACCGAATAAACAATACTAGTGCCAAACTCCTGAATTGGTAGCATCACCAGGGGGGGTGGAGGGTCTTCTTCTTCTTCTTCTTCTTCTTCTTCTTCTTCTTCTTCTTCTTCTTCTTCTTCTTCTTCTTCTTCTTCTTCTTCTTCTTCTTCTTCTTCTTCTTCTTCTTCTTCTTCTTCTTCTTCTTCTTCTTCTTCTTCTTCTTTAGCCATAGAACAATTCATGTTCTTTTATTTGAAAATATTCAAATATATCCATTAGTGCTAATATCATATAAAGTCAGCCTTTTTAATTTTTAATTTATTTACATGGCCTTGGTATAACAAAACCAAATTCTCTCCTTGAGGTGGCCTTATGTAATTTAATTTAATTTATTATATTTTGCCTTATATTTATTTCCCAAATTTTCTAAATTTATGCACTCACATACAAAAAATTCTCATAGCATTTTTTGTAGCACAATGCTTGTATGGCTCTGATTCCATATCTACAATAAGCATAAGGTTTAATTTACCTATCTTTATTTAAATGTGCTATAAAAATTCTAAAAGTCCAGTACTTTCACTACACTAAAAATATGATGTGGCCTAAATTACAAGTACTTGGGGTCTCTATAGCCTTTCCAGTGGAATGTACCACCCACCCACCCACCCTCTATTGGTGATTACTTAGGTGGCTAATAATTACTATAGCATGATAATTGGTGTAACCACCACATTATGACCATGACTATGAGTTCTTTTCCCTCCCAAATTCAAAATAGTAAGAATATAATGGCTTCTGTGCTCCATTGTTTTTCCTCTTATTGCGACGGTTGAGTTTTGGTGTTGTGGAGTTTTCTTGTGGTGTTTTTGGGTGCAACTCTTGAGCTTCAAGCGTTTGTACCTCACGGGAATGGCAAAGGTCATTGGGCTACTTGTACAATGTTGAGGAGTTGCTTTACATGAATTTGCTTGCTGTTGTGTTGTTTTTTTGTCTCCTTTTTGGTTTTACAGATCTGTGACATAGATAGCAATTGGCTGCAGCTTTAGACACCTGATGCATCCTCACTCACACTACATTGGCTTGTTTTTGTGTTTGGGACGGGTACAGGTGAGGCTCAGCCTTCAGATCTTGGACTCCCATTTTTGGATTTCAAGGAAGAAGACACTTTTTCAAAGCATTGGACATCTTGTCATATTTTTGTGCTTTGTTATGGATACATGTATTTGGCATATTTTTGGAGAACAGAGTGATTTCTTGAGACATACTTGTAGCTCTAGAACAATACTCTACTTTGACACTTTTATATGAAATTGACAACTATTACCCTATGTTAAAGCTCATGTACAACCTGTGATTTGACAAGGCATATCTTATGTCAACTTGTGAAAAGATTTGTCTGGACACCAGTTTGGTTACAAGTTAGGTGGTGACAAGATATGGCCCTGTTTAGGGATGTTCAGTCTTAGTCCCTTCCAATTGTTGTTTTGTTGTTGTTGTTGAATTCTTGGCTATGGTGTTGGAGAGATTTGTGAGGTTGGATAGGACCTTTGTTGTTCAATTTTTCTTCCAAAAATTAAAAAGTTTTTGTGCGTGGCAACAACCGCCTATGCTTTGATTTTGGTTATATGAGTGGTTGGTTTCTTTGAGCCCCCTTTTACTCCTGAAACCTCTTGGACTCCCAAATTCAAAGACCAACAGAGACCCCAACTACAACGCCGAGAGACCTCAACTGTACCCCAGAGAGACCCCAACAAGACTCCGACTACACCCAGAGAGAAACGACTGCACCCAGGGAAACACCTGACTGCCTACGACTTCGCTGCGACCTGCTTGCAACTACCTACGACCTCGCTGTGACTGCCTGCGACCTGCCTTGCGATGCCCAACTGCAGCCTTGTAGTTTGGGGTTTTTAAACCCTCAATTCTAAAATTGACAAAGATTAAGGGATAACTGATCTTTTGATTGGTTTCCCGAACTAAAAAACTAACTTTTGATTAATCAAAAAGGACAAGAATTCCTCCTTTAAGTAAAAGGTTAATTTGATTCTAATAGTTTTTTGGAGTGAATTCTTCTAAATTAACTAAAAAAACCTTCCAATTCTTAATAATTCTTATGAACTGTGACAACTAATAATTTTCAAATGGTCTCTTAAAAGGGTTCCAACACTTAAATTCTTAACTTTTCCTAAAAAGTGTTAAGTTTCTAAAGTCAAGGCTCCGCCGTGCGGGAACAACCCCAGGAAATAACGGGGCTTCTTAAGCCAATTTAAGTATCTCGAAAGTTAGATTCTAAAGGAGGTACACATGATAGTGTTTAACCAAACATTAGAAATTAATCTTCCAAAATTTCAAATCAAAGTCAGCGTTTAATCGCTAAAGGAGGTACACATGAAAGAGTTTAACCGAACATTAGCAACTAAATTCTCAAATTCCATTCTACAACGAACTTTGAGTGGGAAATCAGTCTAAAACACTTTTGGCAAAGTCAAGCTTCACTGCTTTAAGTATTTTAGTACCAAATATAGTTCACGTGCCACAATAGATTAGTATTCAAGTAATTTTAAGCAAAGAATCAAAGTTTTGGGGCTTTCGACCTCCAAATTCAAACAAGAAAGCAATATGTTTTGAAGGGACCCTCTAGTCCTTCAAAACACAAGAGAAATAGCACAAGTTGTAAAGAAATAGAAGGAAATAGCCAATTTTTGGCTTAAAAGTACTCCGACAACGTGTCGGTAGTACAACAAAGAAATAACAAAGAAATGAAAAGTGAGCATGGATTTGATAATGAAAAATGAGGGTACCGACAACCTCGAGGGGAGGCCTTTTATACTCGAGCCAAGCCCTCCCCGGTAAGTTGTCGGTTAAAAAACGTTTAACTAACTACCTAATTAACTTCTAAATTACTACGAGATATTTCGCATTTAATCTTTGTTTAATAGGAAGGAAGGTTCTCAAGCAAGTCCTTGGAGGCTCTAATTAGCCTTGGAATCTTGTCTAAATCAAATCCTTGATCTTCCCCAAAGATTTTATGAAAATAACCCTAATTAACCTAGATATTTTGCAAATTAATCCTAAGTCAATTCCAAATATTCTTAGTTTAATCTAAATTGGCTTTTAAAGGAAAGATTTGACATCTTAACTAAATCCAATCTTCAATTTTCACCAAGTTATTTTGTTAATTAACCTTGAATTATTGCTAATTACTCTAAAAAAGTCAAACTAAGAGCTGGCCCTGTCTATCTTTTAGGGAAAAACTCCAAATTGAAAACCAATTGCGCCATCGCATTCAAAAGACCCCAATTAGTCTACAAGACCCTCTACCCCCTTCTTCCAGGCTGTAAATATTCGTAAAAAACCACTAACGGTAATTCTAGAGAAAAGTCAAAATTCCAACTAATGGAATTTGAGTTTCCCAAGAAAACTAACTAGCTAGGGTTGCCTAGAAGGTTTCTGAGAGTAAGAAAACATTCCTTGTTTGTGACATTCGGACATCGCTAGCTCCTGGTTCACCAGTCAACCCGCCATCATATTGTAAATTCTTGTTAAATTTGATGTCGTTGCTGATTCGGGTACTTTTGACTATCAGAAAGTCTTCAAACTTAACAGGTCGTTTATCTAATACATAAAATTTTAATCTAATTTTTAGTGAGATTTTACCGCACTTTGGATAATTTCTAGTAAATTACCATCAGTTTCAAAGGCGGTTGACTTTCCATGGAGTCAACGTGGAGTTTTGTAAAATCCCGAAACTCTTGAGTAATCTTCTGAGAAGTGTTCAAAATTCAAGGGCAAAACCAAACCTCCAATAAGGATGCTAATTTTAGCAACTCTTTAATAATTTTCGCCTAAGGGGGAAATTTATCTGGTATCGGAGTTTGTCGTGGATGATTAGCTCCACTGTTGATCTCTTGGCATGCTTTTACCCTAAAAGCACCTTTCTGTAAGCTCCAATCACCTCATCCTTCTTCTACTTTGCATTCTGATTCATATTCTTCAACATTTATAGGTCTTTATGTAACTAGTCCATATTCTACATAAATTGGATCTAGATACTTCTAAACCTTGATATAGACTCTTGCACTTTAGCCAGGATGTCACATGTACTCACATGTCAAGTGTTACATGGACAAGACACTAGAACTGGCTAACTCTCACATCTTCACAAATTTCTCTAACACGTTAATATGGACTCTAAGACATTGAACTAAGACATAAACATAGAAAAGCAGAGTATTTTGTGCTTTCCATGAATTTAGGAAGGTTCCTCACTAATCTGGTAGGGACTTCTACCAAAATCCTTTCAACTACTAATTCATGCTATTTTGCGTGAATTAACACTAAAAACTAACAGTAAATCGCGAAAAATAAATCCAGAGCTTCAAGTGCTAACTTGAGGGCTTACAGCCTTCCCATTTGAAAACTCAAATTTTGGTTTGTTTTGGACCTTTTTTTCTTTAGACAAACCAAAGCTAATTTTCTTGCTCCAAACTTAATCAAAACTCTAATTAAGCTCAAGAGTGACTCAAAGCTTGGTTTAACACAAAAACTTCATGGCTAACTTGACACGAGGGGAGAGGAGTTCAAAGCTCCATTTTCTAAGAAATTACCCAAAACATTAGGAGCTTGGGAGGTCAAAGCTTCGTCGCTCTATTGGAAACAAGGGAGTGGATGAACAACTTTTGGCAAGGAATGTTAATATAACAAGATGTTAGTATGACCACATAATTATTGATTACATAAATAAGTCTTGTTAGTACAACCAAGACACAACTTTTAGAGGAATTTTCATTTAAGGATTTTCTACTTAAAAGTTTGTAACTTCTCAAACACAAGCATTAAAGGGCCCACTAAATGGCACGGCCAAGGTATAGAGGAACTAGTCTGTAGGATTAGTACAAGTAGTAATACAACTCAAAAACAACAATTGGGTAGTAAAAATTAAACACAACAAGTGCAAGAGAACATAAGCTTTGAAGGGCCTCTATTGTTCTTCAAAGATTACTTCAAAAATAAATATAGTGAAGTCCATTTTTTGTTTGGAAGGTTTTCCTTCCATTTTTCCTTCAAGAAAAAATCATCGAAATCTAGCAAAAATTAAAACTAAAATAAGGTTAAAATCCAACTTTTGGAATTTATCTTTTTTGAAGAAAGTAACTAGCCTAGGCTCTACGGAGGTATATGGGAATAAAGAAAAGACCTTGATTTGATTTGACCTTCATTCCAATTCATATGCTTCCAAATCACTAATCAACTCCTCAATAAATCTCCAAATTTGCTAGAATTGGACAATTTTGTCGATTTCGATACTTCTAGATGTCAGAATGTCATGAAACTTGTTGAGGCGTGTTATTAGTATAAAAGAAGCTATAATTATTTTTAGTGAGATTTTACAATCAAAATAATTTCTAGAAATTTTCCATCATAGATTTGGGTGGTTAACCATCTAGAAGAATATTTTGTGAAAGTAAAAAAATTCCACTTTTTTTTGTAGAATCTCATATAGAATTTTACAAAAGATGTACAAACATTAATTTTTATTCTACATATTTGAAAAAAGAGAATAAAATCCTACTATCTCCTTTAACTACTAGTGAACTAGAAATCTTTTACAAGGAAAAAAAATCTTGGCAAACCAATTTCACCATTGAATTTCTAATATGATGTCAACCCTTTGATAGAACGATGTGCTTTCACCATAGATGCCCTTCACTTGTACGTCTTAAGTTTATATCACATGTAGGCTAACAACTGGAGGTTCTATTATTTCTTAGGTTCAAATAAGAAACTGAAATACATCTTCAAGAATTGACTTCAAGATCTCATTGATTTCTTTTGGACCATTTTAGCCAAAATGACTCACTTGCATGATAGGTTTTGGACTTTTTGTGTATACAATTAGACTTAAACTATAATAAAATAAAATAAAATAAAGCGGACTAAGTCCCAAGTAATAAATTGGGAGTTCACAAACGTCCACATCGCCAAGGTGGGGGGAACTTTTCTCTAAGGTTAGTACAATAATTAGTACAATAACAGTTGACACTTGATATCACAAAAAGAATGTAAGGTTTGAAGGGTCTCCAACGTATTTCGAAACAAGCTCAAAAAACAACAATAATGAAGCAAAAAATAACTTCCAAACACTTGATTGGCAAAGTTTGGCAAAGACCCAATAATCCACTAAGAAATGGATCCAAAAGGTTCAACATAACAAAAAAAGGTGTTTTGAGAGGAAAAAGAGTGTCCTTAATTATAATTTTCAAGGACACCTCCCCTCTCTTACCTAATGGTAATCTAAGTTCTATATATTTTAATCTAGAATTTTGCGATTTTCTACTTTTATATTGGCTTAAATTTCTAACTTTTGGAGAAAGACTCCAAATCACAAATGGATTGTGCCATTGGATTTAGAAGACCATTTTAAACCTTGAAGATCCCCTCCCCCCTTTTTTTGTTGCAAAATGATTGCAAAAAAATAGCGCAAAGTTCATTAAAAAAAATAGGATTAAAATCCAAAATATGGAGGCTTAGGTATCTTTCCCTTGATCTTACTTCAAAAATTTAACTAGCCTAAGTTATTTGGAAGGTTTTTCAAAATAAAAAAAATACCCTACTTGGTCTTTGTCTAAATTTTGTATACTCTTAAAATGCTGGTCAATTCCACTAATTAATTTAAATTTTGCCCAAATTCAAAGGAGCTAGTGGTTCAAGTACTTTTTGTATATTTTACGCTAGTAATGTATCTTGACAAAAAATTTACGCTAGTAATGCCTTGAAATTTGTCAAGATACATACTAGCATAAGAAATATATCTTAATTTTTAATAAAATTTTAATGCAACCTGAGTAGTTTAAAAAAATTTCCTATTGTTGGATTAAGCAATTGACCATTTGGAAGAGGATCTTCTGTAAGTCAAAAGATTTTGGAAAATTTTATGGAACCTCTCATAGAATCCTATAAAAGATGTGTAGGCTCATATTTTTACTTGGAACAATTATAGAAAAAGATTTAGATCCCGTTATCTGCTTTAATTACTAGTGAATAAAGAACGGGAATGCTAGCATGTGAGCTTGTGAGCGTGAGCCTGTGAGCCTACATTTTTTTTCAATTTAGGGTCTGTAAATCCGTTGGGAACCTATGACCATGGAATTAAATATAAGATTTTAGAGTCCAAATGAATAACAAATGAATATGCCAGTTTACCATTTTGTACTAAAAAAATTGAATCAATATCATTCCAAAAATTGAGATACAATCAACATGGATAGTATATATAAGCAACACATGATGCAAATAAGTGTAGTGGTTTAGGATGTCTTAATATGAAGCACATAAATGTAAAATTGCAATACATCATAACATTATCATAGGGATGACATTTATGAAGTCTAAAATAGAAAAAGCAACTAAAACATGTTATATAAGCAAGATAGAAATTGGTGACAAGCAAAAACTTTGAACATTATAAGAACTAAATCATGAGCAATGCTTTTGAATGATTAAACAAGACAATAAAAGTCAAATATAAAATCATAAAAGTAAACTCAAATATCGTCAGACTCAGATGCACTGAGTTCAAAATAAGAGCATACTCTAGGATCATAAGATCTACGAGGAGATAGAGAATTTGAAGATGAATCAGATGAAGCATTAGCATAAGCTAATGCAAAATCTTCAGCATAAACAAGGAGGCCACGAGGACTAAGAAAAGGACTTCTAAGAAATCCAGGGTGCCGATAAAAAAGCAAGGTCTGCCTTGGCAATGGAGTCATCCAACTGCAAACAACAAACCTTATATTAGAATTCACTAACAAATTAAAAGACAAAATGTTGAATTTTTGACTAAAGTTGTTGAAAAAGAAGAACATACATAAAACTTACTCACATAAGTCAAGTAGTGCAACATCTTCTATTGGAGAGTCATCATCAATCTCCATACCATCGCATGCGATAGCAGAATCAATAGTCTTGGAGACAGTAGTTGGAGTTTGCAAAGGCTTGAGTACCTCATCAAAAAGTTTGGCATCACTCTCTAATGCTAAGATATGGCAATTAGATGAATGAGCCGCTATAATGGAAGAACCTGAATGAAGCAGAATGTTAGAAGTATTAAACATCAAAATTGAAGTGTAGAT
This sequence comes from Antitrichia curtipendula, assembly GCA_951230915.1. NCBI lineage: Eukaryota > Viridiplantae > Streptophyta > Bryopsida > Hypnales > Leucodontaceae > Antitrichia > Antitrichia curtipendula. The sequence goes on from OX579635.1 coordinate 9,679,387, forward strand.
AAAATAATCAAACAAAAAAACAAAGAAAACAATGATTTAATATATTATAGGCTTAGGGTACATGTAGAGGCAGTCATGTCTGCCACAATGCCACCTATGGGGCTCAAGCAATGAACAAAAAGTTTCATTAGAACTTGAGACTTCTCCTTAGCACCCCTCCATGGCTTGCCATCTCCCTTGCTACATAATTGAGTTGTTGAGGTAACAGTGTTGAAGACGACGTCGTCTGTGACTAAATCAACCTCAGGAATTGAGGGATCATTAGTAATCACAAGCTCCTGAGGTTGTCTTGCAATGGAGGAGGCCAACGATCGAACCAACAACAAGGCCTTGAACTTCAAAGTCTAGAAATCAAATCAACTTGAAATTAGAGACTGCACATGAAAGCTAAGGAAATACAACAAAAATTGAATGAATACAAAAAATTAAAAGCTTTCATTTGCTACTTACATTTTTAGATGGATTCGTAGGATTTGCCAAGTGTAAGTTGTTAATGATAGTCCATTCGTCCTTGATCTTGAATTTGTAGTTCTTGAAAAATCCTGCCACTTCTTTCTTCACTGTAAGATTGTCAGGATAAAATAATAGGAACGCTCCGTCATCATGAAGATAAGTAAGAGAAAATGCCATCATTATGTGGAGAAAACTTGGAATGATGGCATTCCAGTGCGGAATTTGAGATGGCGGATTTGAAACCCCTGGAACGCGAAGACCATCTGGATATTCTGCAATAATGAGGTCCACAGCAGGTCTCTTTTGCACTTGGCCATCAAAAAAGAACTCTCTGCCTTCACCAACCTACAAAAATAAATTTTAAGATTTTTAATTCATAACTGAAGATGGCAAAGTTAATATCCATAACAAAATGACATGAAATAAATAAGAAAAATAATGAAAAGAATGAACTCATCTTTGATAAAAAGGCCACAATCCCGCCATATGGTGCACCAAATGAACCCTTTTGCTTCTTCTCTTCAATAATTCTAACAAAAGAATCATTTAAGATTAAATCTAAAGATGTATGGTTTGTAGACAAAGGAGCCAAATTACTCATCATACCCCTAATCTTAGGAGGTATCTCAGAAGTAGGAAAATTGGTTGGCACCAAAACCATAAGAGCAGAAGCAGAAGTTGTCTTTTGCCGCTTTGAAGGAGGGAGTATTGCCTCTCCCTTTGACGAAGAAGGTATAGTAACTGCAAGGTTTTTGAGAGTTTCTTGAACCGGTACATCTTCATCAGAATCATCAAGATGAACCAGTAACTTCTTCGGCTTTGTCTTTGTCTTCTTGAGCTTCTTGGCTGCTTCTTTATCTATTGTTTTAGGAGCAGCTACAATTGTACCTTTGAGGGCGGGTTCAATAGAATCTCGAAGGGCAATGTCAGAAGTAGGAGGTCTTTTGAGAGGACAATTCAGATACCACCCACATTGGGCCCAAAGCATAGGATCCCAAGCTTTCATGATCCCTTCAGTGAACATGCATTCTTCACTTTCTTTGTCTAAATAATTTGTAAAAAAAGGAGGCGATTTGGAGATGGCTTTAGCAAGGAAAAGCTCATACTTGAAGTACCTATAAAGCACCCTTTGCATAGCTGGTTTGAAATTTAGTTGCTTATCAATCTTGTGATTCTTATGGACCCCCTTGTCCACTGCAAATTCACGAAAGAATGCAGTCTCCCACAATAATATGCACATTGTCTCCACATAATCAAAAATAGTGGGCAAAGGATCCATACCATTTGGAAGATAGCTAACTGACACACCCAAATCAGCCAATGTAGCATCAAAAAGTTTTTCTGTCTCAACAGCCAACTGCCATACACAAAATTTAAATTAGGAGAATGCTATGATTGAATGAGAAGTCTTAAAGAAATAACACTAAAATAATAAAATAAGAAAGATAAGTATTCACCTGAGCCCACCATGTAGCTTTATAAAGCCACTCAGGAAAGTCTATATCGTTGAATTTTGGTTTGGGGAATTTGAGAGACTCCCGAAGAGTAGGAGATTTGTTCCACCTCTCAAGCCATTTGATCCTCATAGAAGTATCCATAGCTGAAGTTGCTAGCATCCATAGTTTTTCTTGAGTCATTTCTGGGCTTTCATCATGAGTTTCATAGTGAAACTTCACTTGCTCCAAGAAGGCCGTGGTATGCTTAGGATTAGCAATGGGGAGCTGTTTCTTCAACTCTGAATGAGAAGCCACCCTCACCCTCTCAACAACTTTGGAGACCCACTCATCAACCGCACTTGGAGTCCAATCTGTTGGATTGGGATACTTTTCATAAAAATTTCTTTGTGCAGCAGCAACAGTATCTTCCAACTCTTGCTGCATCAAGTAGAATATTTATAAGAAAATGCAAAATTGCACATGATGACAAAATTATTATGCATAGTAGAGCAAGATGGTACTAATTCAAATTAACAACAAGAACAGAAGAATGACTAAAACATTGCAAACAAATATGAAATGAAAAATAAAACTTTAGAAACGAACCTAGTATAAAATTCCATTTAGAGCTTCAATTGTTAATGTGAACCAAGTTCTAAGTTTTGACTTTTGCTTGGCTTCAGCTGCAGCAAGATCCTCTTTGGAAACAAGTTTTTCAAAGTAAGACAGCGACTGCCCAGCAATACTTTGAATACGATAAAGCTTGTGAACAATATTTATGGACACATGGGATTTTTGGTTTCTCCTGGCAAAAGAAGATTGATTAAACACAATGTGATAAACATCCAACAGAGAAATAAATAAAATAAAATAGTGACAATGGCAAGGATCATAATCAAACAAGCTTTAGATACTAAGAAGTCAAATGAAATGAAAATTGTCAAAAAAAAGAAAAAGAAAGAAGGAATCACCAGTTGATCTCCAATTGATCTTTAGAAAAAGGCTCAAGTGCAGCAGGTAATCTTTGTGCTTGTGGATCTCCTTGCGTCAATATCTCTGAAAAAATATCAAAATATAATCAATTGCTGTGTACAAATATAATGATTGATGTAATCCTTGAAATAAAACATGAATCATATAAACTGCAAACAATTTAGTTTGTGTTTGATGAGTTTTAAGAAATAACCCAGCCGTTAACGGCTGACCAATAATAACAAACAACTTGTATTGGCAAAGCTTCTTTAGAACATAACTCAAACATAAAGGTCTAGCATGTGATTCCTGCACACAAAAAAATTGAACTCCATTCGATCTAAAACAAGATAGAACTGTTCTAGTTTGTGTATGTTTATTGTAATGAACATAGCAGCCGTTAATGGTTGTCCGTTACGATGTCCAAAGAAATTGCATCATGTAACCAAACCCTATCTATTTGGAAAGCAAATCTGAACCTAGAAATTCATGGCTGTTAACGGCTGTCCATTACAAAATTCCTTGGAAATGCAACATTTCAGCAAATCCTAGCCTATGCGGAAAACAAATCAGAATCCAAAAATCCATGGCCGTTAACGGCTGTCCATTATAAAGCCAAAAAAAATAGCAGCATTTGACCCAACCGAAGCCTATCTAAATCCTAATCTAGAATCCCAGAAAATGGGGCCGTTAACGGCTGTCCATTAGGAAGGTGCAAAAAATTGCAGCATTTGACCAAATTGCAGCTTGTCCATTACCAAGGCCAAAGAAATTGCCGCATTTGACAACATTGTGGACTACATAAACCCTAAACCAGAATCCCCCAAAACGTGGCCGTCAACGGCTGCCTACTATGAAGGCGTAAGAAGTTGCAGCATTTGACCAAATCGTAGCCTATGCAGAAAACAAACCAATTTCAAGAAGGCCGTGGCTGTTAACGGCTGCCCTCTAAGAAGGCCAACCAAAACACAAGCCACGCACCTGTATTTGCCGCACTCTGTGCACTGGAGCCCATCTCGCCGCACAACCTCCGCCGCCGCCTCCGTCGCAGCCTCTCCCTCCTCCATGTTGGTAGCTCCGTCTTCCTCTTCCGTGTGCTCCTGCCGCTGCACCTTCAAAAACGGCGGCCAAAGACAACAAAAGGATTAGGGTGAAAGCTAGTGTCCACAAAAAAAACAAAAAACAAGGAAGAGATAGGTAGATATGCCTGAAGAGAATCTTTTGAATAACTTTTTGCTTTTTTGAAATTTTGAGCCAAATTTTTTTATGCCCATAGATTATATGCTTTAAACTCACTCCAATTTTTTTCAGAATTTTTGGACACACTGATGATTTTACAAAAATCGTCAAAGTCTGCTGAAAATAAAAGTGCTGGATTTTGCCTAAAAATCAGCGAAATCTGAAGATTTCAGGCCCGATTCTAAGATGCTGAATTAGTTTTTAGGCCGTAACTTCTTCAATATGTGTCTGTTTTTTACGTGCTATATACCGTTGGAATTGCGCTTCCGATGTGAACAAAATGATGTAAAGTTGCAAAATGCACATCTAAGAAAACTTTTCACATACATTCAAATTTAGTATCACTTTGGGTTATTATTTTCTTACCATTTCGTTTGTACTTCCAAGCTCTTGCTCTTTGTCTTCTCCTCCTTCTTCTTCCTCCACTTTGTTAATACACTGAACCGAGTTATTTTCTTGATCCAAATCACTACGACAAAAAACTATATCTGGTTCTAGTTTAGCTTCACATGAAATGGTTTCCACCTCTACGACATCCTCTCCTATTGCTCCACATGAAACAATACCTCCATACGTTAAATTCCTTATTGTGCCTGATAGATCAGCTGTAGTGATTCGAGGCAACCGTCTAATCATTCTAGCCCTTAACAATTGCCTTCTACTTGAGTAACGAAAGCTACTTTTCCTCCTTCTTTTCCTACCTTGAACTGGAATGTCCAACGCTAACAATGGAGAAATGATGTTTCCTTGCATCTGAAATAATCAACTAGTAAGGCATTACAGTATCAACATCCTCTACACTACATCACATACTCTTTAGAACATGCATTTCTAAATACTACTTCATTCTCTTTCATGGGCTTTTATATTCTATGAGACTCTTACAACTCCTCTCTAGTAAGCTACAATTCAATTTTCTCTATAATTATTGGTTGTTATTTAAATTGTCATCAACGACTAAATGACGGCTACTTCTTATTGTTATTTGGTCCATCATCTCTTATTAGTGTTAATTGTAATACTACCAACATTGTCTGACACAAATTGGTACATCTATTGTAATATAATCCATTTATTATTGGTGGTGTGTTAATTGATACCATTTAAGCCGCCGCCTTATCCACGTATAATTTTTACGTTGCTAGTATATCTTTTTCTATATCAAATCTAGATATGATACGTACTAACAAACATTCGGATCATCGATCCAATTTCAAATTTTGGTGCATCCATGAAAAAGTTCCTTTCATATTGAATGACACTACTTGTCTCTCCTTCTTTATATTTACACCTCCAACACTTGCAAACATCATTCTTTGCTTGATTGCTTCTTCTTCTTTCTTAGTGTTGGTGCTTGTTCGCAATTTCTTTAGTGCTTCACTATGGCTAGTAGTGTTGCTAGAGGTCACGAAGTCCCATTGGTTTTACCATTAGGTACTAAAGGCTCTGTACATGTGTCCGTCCATATCCTTCATGTCCGTTTTGGATTCTCCCCTTCTTCTATCATCGTAGAGGAAGAAGTCTCAAGCGACTATGGTGTTGTTAAAGAATCTATCTTGCAATCAAGATATAGCGATCACGAAGGCTTCTATTGGCTTCTTCATGCAGGACGCTATAGAGTTTATGGTCTATTGCCCGAGCTCTTGGTAGCTTCAACTGAAATGACACATGTTTCTGATACGCCCAATATTCAAAGTCCATTATTACGTCCAGTAAAAATGGAGTCTCCAATTAGTGGACGTTTGGAGAATAATATCACGTTCAATGTCAACAATGTTAAGCGTGAGTTCTTGGGATCACTAATAGAGCTATCTAGTGATTCCGAAGGTGAGACACTAATTCGAGTTAGTCAACATTCCTCCAAGAATGTTGCAATCCCATCCACGTTAAATTCATCCATTCCTATTGCCTTCCGTACTACCCTTAGTAGTCCTGCATCGTCCGGGTTTTCTCATCCTCCTCTCCCTCCCAATCCTTGCGAGTCCCATAGTGTATTGCAATGCCTTCGCAAATTGTCTTCAATGCTTGGATCACGGAATGAGCTTGCTCAAATTGATTTTGATGTCGTGGAGTATCAAAAGGTCCAGTTTCTAGATTCGACTAGATTCGATGGCAACATTCTTTTTGAGTTGCCGCCATGTCATGGGCCTACATCTGGGGCTAGAAGCATGGAGGGTATGGATAAACGGTATGATGGTCATGCATGGTGTCGCACCATGACGTCTAACATCCACAATGATCTAGATTTAAAGTTTAGAAAGTCATATTGTGTTGGACATTTGATATGTGAGAATCCAACATGTGATTACCGCACACGAGCTTTGAAGAATAACAAAACTGAGTGGATTGGGACTACCAAGCATTCTTTTAGCATAGGTCAAATTCCTCCACTAGATTCTACTCTGGTCTGTAAAGTTTGTAGACAATCTCCTACTTGCCTTAGTGTATGTGGCTCGCGAATTTATTACATACTAAGAGCTGCAGATTTGTCACGTGCGTGCATCCACTTGGGTGTCCATTCGCATCCAGTTGTTGATGGCCAGTGCATGGAGTCTCTAGAAGCAATCAATGGATTGATTGCTCATGAAGTAGCTAGAACTCCAACCGCCAAAACTTCTGCCATTGCTTTGGCAGCAAGCAAAGAGTTCCTCGACACATTCCTTATTCACAATGGACCCGGACCCAAGGAGATGCTCCTTGGTGATGCGTTAGAGAATGTCATGGATAAGTTCCAGCTCCTTAGCTCGCCCAATGTACGCAACATGATATCTTCTTTCCGGAGCAACAACAAGGGTGGTGGCGAGATTGATCGGATTCTTGACATGAAGGGACGTGCCAAAATGGAGTATATCCACGATAGTGTATTTCCGGGACAAGGTCAAGAGAAGGTCTATTTGTTCAAGATGCTTGTGGATGGACCTAGCAGTGGAGTTGATCTTGTACGACGGATGCATCTGGCGGCAATCTTGAGAATTGCTTTGTCATGTTTGATCATGTCAAGAGGGTGAAATCATGGACAACTATTGTTTGTCATGTCTATGACTCTACTTTTTGTAAGGTCATAACTATTGTTGTTTGTGATATGCAAAGTGAGGGCACTGAAGGCCAGCTCATTTTTTGGCGTTGCCTAAATAAGGTCATGGCAAAAAATGGGGTGGCGGATCCAACCTTCAAAGGATTCATGTGTGATAGTGCTCAAGCAAACTTTAATGCAGTTTGCATTGTGTATGGATCGGGGGATCCATCCATTCCAATGGTGGACCGTGAAAGGACCTGTTTGTTCCATTGGGCAACAAGTATGCATAAGCATACAGAGAAGCTAATTGCCAAAGAATTCCAGAACCAGCATATCCGACTTTGCAAGCAGTACAAGGATGCAACATCAATGTACGAGGCAGACAAGATGTATCTAGAAATCAGAGCTTGGTGGTATTTCTTTGGAGCTGCATCAGAACCAGCAATTTGTGAACTCGAGGATTGGCTTGCATTTTGGCACTTTCGATACCGTCAATGGGGCGGATTCATGGAAACAGTATGATCTTTATCCTCATTTTTTTCTATTTTTTATCTTAAATTTTCAAATCATAAACTCGGGAAATAATGATTTCATTCATCATCTTTGCAGAAACTAACAACAACAAAACTAGCGGACATTCCAACATGCAATCTGGCAGAAACAGTGCACAACAAATGGATGCAGGCTTCCGGAAAATGAAGATCTGATTTATTTGTTGCCACATGTGATGATTGGGTTCGAGCCTTCATGTAGATGACCAACTACAGAGCTTACCTATGTGGGGGCCCTTTTGAGAAAGGCCCTTCTAAAGAAGATTTGAAATTGAAGAGAGCTATGGCATCTGAAGATGGAAAGAAAATTGCGGATGCACTCAGTGAAATGCTTGGGACAGAAGACATCTGCACACGAATTCCGCACTTAGAGGGAGAAGAGGTATTTGGGTCCAGCAAAAGGAAATTGGATCTTCCAATTGGTTCCGAAGGTGATTCTCATCGCCCTGACAAGGTTAACTTTTCTCATCCTCGAGTTCAAACCAGATCAACCATTGCTAGGGGGCAACTTGGAGTTGCAGCTGAGGAGTTCAACACGGCCATACCCCATACCCGATCTGTGGTGGAAACGGATTGCGATACATCAGAGTGGCACATAGCGAGAATTTCACATAAGTGAAGAAAACGGTGTCATGCCATTCAGAACCACACACAAGCCAAATGCAAGCTATTGGTTGTTAGGCATGGAAAACCCACTGCTGCTCCTACTTACAAAGGACAGAAGCGCGAATATAAGGGGACGACAGTTCAGACTGAAGATTTCTGGTTCTGTGCAGATCAGATTGCACGATGTGTCATGGGACCTAAACGTTCCCATGTTCTTACCCGACCTGAGATCCCCGAAGTCTGGCCTGTTCTTACTGGTACCGATCTTACATGTACCAAAATTATTGAGCTTGAAGAAGCTAGATTTTGCTTGCAATCTAGCGTACCAATGTCCCCTAGGCGTCTGTTCACCTCGTCTAGGATATTTGAGCCTTTACTGTGGACTCATCCTCGACCAGCACATGCTGATAGAATCCCCTCCATTTGAAATGGCAAGCAAGTTTGCCGGAGCAGTAAGGCACCTACTGAAAATCACCGTAAATCAGTGGGAGAGTGCAAGGAATGTTACCGCATGTATTACTGGGGTAAACTTCCTTCCTTTCCCTGGACTTGGTGCTATTATTACGCTTTTGTCTGGGACTGAGCCTAACCAGAAAATTTACAACATCACACTTTGTAATTTCCCATCTTGTACTTGTCCCCATTATGGAAGCATGAATGGGACTTCCATTGGAAAGCGCGGCATGTACATAAACTGCAAAGACCTCTACTACATCTTTCGTTACTTCTGCAAACTAGATTATAAAATAGACACATTTATCCATGCCCCTACTTTCAGCTTGGATGAAGTTAAACAAGTACTTATTGCTGCTGGAATCATCAAGACGTGCGAGTAAGCAAGTTAGGCGATAAATATTAGCATGATATGAAATAGATATATAGTATCAATATTATCTTCAGAATCTCTAAACTCCAATAGCCAAATATTATATTTCTAGCCCTCTATGTATTCTTTGCAACAATTAATTAATATTTTATTATGTAAATGATGATCTACATCCTATGATATTTTCACTACATTTGTCTCTTTCTCATCTTTAAAACATTAGATGTTTTTTGAGGCCTATAAAAGATTGTAAGTTTCTAATTTCCAAACAGCAGAGAACGCTAGCCGTTAGCGGCTGACCAATAAGAAGAAGAAAAAAAAAATTAAAATTAAAATTTTTAAATTTTTAAAACTAAAAAAAAAAAAAAAAAAAAAGAAGAGCAAATTGCAAGACCTGAATTGCTCGAGTCAACTTAATTAGCTCATTATAATAAAAACTTCAAAATAGACAAAAAAATAAATTTAAAAAAAATTATGAAATTACAAAAAAATTGAAGCTGAAGTAGTACAAAGATTGCCACATCAGCTATATTAATTAATTATTTAAAATTATTTATTATTATTTTTCTATTATTATTATATTATTTTAATACTTTAATTTAATTTTAGCTTTTTCTATAATTTTTTATTTTAAAGTTTCTTTTGTTTTTTTATTTTAATAACTAAAAAAATTTGGCCAAGACTGTGCTAATTAATAGCTTAGACAACCTCCTTCAAATAGGTCTTAGGAGGCCTCAAAAACATCTAATGATTGCCTTAAAGTATTTATACTATCACTTCACTCAATCCACTTTGGAACGACCTTCAAGAATATGATATAAATTTCAGAAGATGCAAGAGCATCATCTGACAAGGCTTGTGAATCTAAAACACACGGTCATGGGTCCCGTGGTAATAGGTCCTATTAAAAATAAAAGTAATAATTTTTTTTGAAAAAATATCAATCTTTTAACTTTTTAACCAAAAATATTTAGAGATTACATCATTTTTAATTTTCTAGGCTCTGGGCTCACACAATCCCCGCTCACTGCTCTTAGGCTCATGCTCACACGTTCACATCCTAGCGTCGTTGACTGAAGAATCTTTCATACGAAAAAAAATCTTAGCAAATCAACTTTATTGTTGAATTCCTATCCTAATTTCAACCTCAAAATATCTTACTTCCATTGTAGATGCCCTCTATTGGTACGTCGTACTTTTTTAAACCTATAGGTTAATAATTAGGGGTTTTCTCAAAACATTGAGAAACTAAAACCTATCTCCGAAGAATGACTTAGGCATCCGATTGGGTTCCATTAGACTCTTTTAGCCATGAATTATTATGTATTGGCTAGAATTAGACATTTTAAGAAGTATTTATAGAATATTCTATTTTTTATTATTTTTAGGTTTCTAATCTATATATATACATGATTTTTGAGGTATTTTAGATATTTAGTTCTATTATAAATCAAACACTACTTTAGTATGATTGTATAACATCTATTTGGATTTAACACTCTTTTTAAGAATTTTATCGTATAGAACATAACTAAACTTCTAAAGTCCCAAGTCCTTTTTTTCATCAAAAAACACTCAAAACTACCATTTCTATTGCAAAGAGTAAAAACTTTAATTTATTTATTTTTGCTTATCTAACCATAGAATCTTGCACCAAACTAGTATAAAAATGTGTAGAAGAAATTTCAGAAACTTTGACCTCATAGGTTGCAAGATAATTGCATTTAAAGTGAAGAAAGCAAGTTTTTTTATACCTTGCTCAATTAGATTCTTTGACTCCAAATCTTCTTAACTTAAAATATTTGCACTAATGATTTTGATTTTCTAATTTTTTATGGTGAAGAATTGAGTTGAAAATCTATGGAAAAAAATTTAACAAAAAAGTACTTAATTTTCATTCATTAAAAAATTGCTAGATAGAAGTACGTTCAAGATTGAAGGAAAAACTAAAATGTTAATAGCTTTAAGATGGAATTGAAACATAATAATTACAACAATGAGATTTTTTTGGAAAAAAATTAATGATATTTAACAAAAAAAATTCAAAATTTATAAAAAATGCATTCAAAAATGATTTCTATAAGTTATTTTATCAAGAAGTTGCTTAGATTGCCTGAAAAATAAGATTGTCCACGGCTTTTTCATCACTAGTCCAGATAGAATGAATCAAAGCTTCAAATGTAGACAAAAAAATAATCTTTGAGAAAAAATATTAAAATTAACAAAATTCAAATCTTTGTGATTTTTCTAGGTTGCCCCTTGAGTTGCTCTTTGGTCTCATGGTGGCATAACTTTTGTTCCCAAGGGATTGATTGAAATAAAAAATTATATTTTTAGAAAGCTAATCTAATTTTCTATCTTCAAAAAAAGTTTCAAAAAATAATGTGGAAATTTGAAATTACACAAACCTATCCAAAATCCCAAGAGTCCCTAACACGGACTTTGGGACTTTAGGAGTTAAAATGTAAAAATAAAAAAAACAATCAATGAGTGCCAAGTGACAAACTAGGGGCTCATACTTGTTTACTATTATTGTATGGAAAAAGCATCTAAGTATGTTTCTGACCATTAAATTAATTTGGTTGTTTTTTATTCTTATTGGCAATTGAAAGATAATTATACTTTCTTAGCTTGCATTATTTAGACACTAACCTTCATGTCCATGTCCAAATTGTCTATAGTTTATTTAGGCAAGAATTTAGATGGTATAATCTTATTAATAGGATTGAAACTAGATATACCTACCTCAATTCCTAAATATCCATGGCTATTATTGAGGTTCTTAAAGCATATTCTAAACTAAACAAAAAGTCTAAGTTTTGCTAAGTTTTAGCAAAAATAGTCAAATTGTAATTACCTAAGCTTTAAAAAGATGTATTATGTATTATATGATAATAAAAAAAATACAAGAATCTTACAAGTGGATAAAAGTGTAAAGTGCAACAAAAAATAGCAAATTCCTTATCTCCTCCATGGGTGCAAAGAGGCTCCCATCCATACAAATTTCTATACATAAAAAAAAAATCCTTTAATATTTTAGGTAAACTATTATTTCCAAAAAGATCTAAAGAATATTTATTTTGGTTCAAAATTTTAAAATTATTTTATTATTTTTTATTCATTTAAACATCAAAATGTCTTTTATCTTGAAAATTTCATCAATTTATTTTATAAAGTCATTTGGGAATAAATTTGATTTTTGTCTAATTTTAGAAAAATATATTATTTGCAATGTTATACTAGTAATCCATATTCTATTTATTTTTTAATGTTTTTTTTCGTAAGCTCATAGTAATACTTATACAAAGGTAAAAGACTCTAAATCAAGCATTTGCTCACGCCACATCTCCTAATTTAATATCTTCTATGACTCTAGTATGACTATTCTACAATCATTCTATGACTATTTTTTTACTGCACTATCTTCACAAGGAACCCCACCCTGAAAATTTCCCCCCCTCTAAAAAATCAATAGCCGTGCAATTCAAAAAGAAAGCAATTAATCCACCTCTAAAAAATCAACAATCGTGTGATTTGAAAGAAAACAATATCCTCCTTTGAAAAATCAACAGCCGTCCAATTTGAAAAGAAAACAATAACCCCTAGTGCCATGTGATTTGACTTTAAAAGTCATTGGTACATGTGCTCCATATGCTCAATTCATTTGTCTACCTTTCAAAATTGCAAGTGAGGGTTACAATAATTATATTGAACCTTGCCCATGCTGTGAGGACGTTGCTGGAGAAGACAGTCAACAACTGTGACACTCTTTAGATCAAGTGAGGCAATGTGTGGCAGTGTGAAATTACAATTTGTACATGATAACTTAGTTGATTTTGATATTCTGTATGAAGAGCTTGAAACTTGGCAAATTGTGGTTACCTTAAAGTAGATGCAAAGTCACTCAAGGATTACCTTAACATGATGCTTCTTGTTTGGATATCCAGACTCTATGAGTTGTATAGTTACACCAACTTCTCACTTACACTACCAATGTCCAAAAGAAATTCTTGGAGATAATTAACCCCTAAAGTCCCAATTGTCCCCTCGGGGGACAAAATGGATTTCGGGCAGGCTCCTATGGTCTCAATATTTTTTTTGATTTTCTGAATTTTTTTTTTTTTGTGAAGATAGAGAATCACATTAGCTTTCCGAAAATGTAATTTTTATTTCAATCGGTGCCTGGGAGCAAAAGTTATGGCACAAAACCCCCAATTTTAGTTCGACGGGCAGAAAAAAATCCTCAAAAAACCTTTAAATTAAAAATTTTAAAAATTTGTTTCATATAGATTTTATTTTTATTTACATGGTAAGCTTTGATTCATTCCATTTGGAGTTGTTATGCAAAAGTTATAATCAATCTTATTTTTCGGGCAGTTAGAGCATCTTTTTGAAAAAATAACTTGTAGGACTCATTTCTGAACTCAATTTTAACAATTTAAAAAAAAAAAAAGTTTCACAAGGTCAAGATTTCTTGCTAGAACAATCTCACCGTTGAGATTAGTATATTTCATTTCTATCTTAGAGCTATTAATGATTTAATTTTTCCTTCAATCTTGAACCTACTTCTACTTAACAAATTTTTAATGAGTGAAAACTAAATGTTTTTTCTTTAATTTTTTTTTTCTAGATTCTCAACTCAATTCTTCATTATAAAAAATTAGAAATTCAAAATCATTAGAGCAAAAATTTTAAGTTAAAAAGGTTCAAAGCCAAAAAATGTAGTTGAGCAAGGTACAAAAAAACTAGATTCCTTCACTTTAAATGAAAATATCTTGCAATCTACATGGTCAAAATTTCTGAAATTTCTTCCACACATTCTTACACTAGTCTAGTACAAGATCCTACGGTTAAATATGCAAAATAAACATTAAATTTATTTTTTTGCTCTTTGCTCTAGAAATGGCAGTTTTGAGTGTTTTTTGATGGAAAAGTGGCCTTGGGACTTTAGGGGTTAAGTTAATTAATGACAACCGACTGAAAAGTTAATAGTGGAGCTACGTCAATTAATCTTCTAATCTATGAATATTAAATGACAACAATATGTGCAAACTAAGGGCTTCACATGTAAAAGTTCCAAGATCACAACACAAGTATCCAAATTGATGTAGATTCCATCAAACATTGTTTTCCACTATGCAGGATTCTCAACAAGTGGAATGCTTGCTTGGGTGCACAATTGGAAGTTATTGCAATTTTAAAATAGAACATCAATCATGTTCTTAAAATAATTCTTTATGGATAGAATTTGATACTTGACAGACACACACTTGCATTTGAAAACACAAAGAGGTATAATTGATAACTTGCATTTAAAAAGTAATACTTGCACTTTGAAGATGGAAGTGTTGGCTATATGTTTATTGTGCATTGTTTGAAGTAGTGTAGTAGGGGGGTCGAAGCGGTGATTGTGGGACTATGAAAAGTAAATTATAATCTCTCATTAAATGATTGTGGTTGTGCTTTTTGTGGAATTGAATTTTTTAATGTAATTTAAGATTCGCTGCAAGAAAAAAGGAATTAAAGAGGAAGGAAGTAAATTTGGAGTTTGAGTGTATCAATGTAGGAAATTGAAAATGATTTTTATCCAATGGCTACATGCAACAAGTACAAAAATTATTCCTTGACTACCCTAATATTAAGCTTGTACATAATTTTACACCTATGATTGATTTATGTAGGATTGGAAATCCTATTTTTTCTACCATTAAATTAATATGGACCCCAAAAATGAAAATGTGGAAAATTTCACAAAAATTCTCTAAAGAAAACACTATATTTTGTATTAGTCATTCCTCAAATGAATTGTTGTTTGTCTCTCTACTATTCTATAACACCGTTGAATCAAAAATAGAGCTTAATGTATGTACCAACCGATGTTATGTTTAGCAAATGATAGGGTGTTGGTTCAATTAGTCTTTGATTTATCTCTTTTCATCTCACAATCATTTCTATGATTGTCTCAACAAATGGTGAAGTATAGATGAAAAATATTATACTTACATCTTTGGCCATAGTCAAATATGAGTAATTTACGACACTCAACCATTGTTTTAATGGAACCAAAGGACACTAATTTATATTGGTCAATGTCCATACACTACCACAACTATAGTGGATATAAGACAACCAATTAGTTAAAAATGACTAAAATGTTGTTTCTAGTGCTAAACGGCCAAGTTGGTTGTGTGTAATAGTTATATTGCAAATCCTCATTTCTAATTGGTCATTTACATCACTAAAAATTTATCCTCTTTAGTCATTGGTACTAAAGAGTCAAGTTGGTTGCATACATAAGTATATTTCAAGTTCACAATGCTAATCAGTCATTACATTTTTGAAAATTTGTCCTCTATGGTTACTGGTTACTGGTTACTAAATAGACAATTTATGTCATATTAATGTCAAAAATATTTTTGATTTCACATAAAAACAAGATGTAGCAAGGTACTAAGGTTTCTCACCACCAACCATTGGGTGAAGAGTTCAACCCCCATTTGCTTGTGATTTTAGTTTCTTAGTAGTTAATTGTATATTAAGAATGTTAGAAAGACATACAAAAATTGATTGAGTACAAAGGTATTTTAAGGTAAGTCCTAGACACATATTTTCAATAGGTTTTATATAAAATACACAACCTTTCATTTTCAAATTTCTAACTAAATATTGCACTTAATATCATCTTTTATTTTATAATGACAAAGCTTCTTTCTAAGTAGTGATCCAAATTCTTATACGAAGTACACGGCTCAAAAGACTTCTACCAATTTTTTATAAAAACAAATATGGTAGAAGCTATCTAGAATCCCAAACAAAACACTTCTATTCATACTTTTAAACTTTTGAAGTATTAGTTATGAATTTTTGAAGTTGGAAGTGGATATAACTCAAAACATCTCTGCTATAAGTGTTTACCATCAACACATTGAAAACTTCAATATGTATACTTCTAGGAAAAAAGTCACCAACTCCACCCAAAAATTTGAATCTTGATTATAAATTCAAAAATTAGAATAATTGTACAAATTTTGAACATAGTATTATACACAAACATGCACTTCATACATTCCTTAGTTTTGATTTTTCAAATAAAAAACTTGATAATTTTTTAGCTTTTTAGAAATTATAATTTTCAAGCCATTTTTCATCAAATGATTGCTACATTTTTTACCTACAAACAATGCAGTAAACACTTACTAGCAAGTATGGAAATGCTCTTTAGAATTTTTTAGTAAAAAAAACATGAATTCAAAAGTTATTTTGATAGAAGTATTAAATCTTGAAGTTAAACCTTTCAAAAATGATAAAAATCAAGTAAACTATACAACTTTCAAGAAAAACATTAAAAACATTCAATAAGTTTTAATTTTAATTTAAAAAAATTTAAAATTACAGATACTAGAGGAATTAGTTTTCCTTAGGAGGACTCTTTGTAGTCTTTATAGAAAGCCGTTGATAATACCCTTGAAATAGAAATATTTTTTAATATTATATGAACATTCTCTAATATGAAATTTGAAGCCCTTATTCTTCTTTTGAATGTCTTATTTTTGTTTTTACTTCTAAAGAATTCAAATTTTTACATGCCAAATATAAATGGTACCTTATGTTTGAACTCACCTTATTTTCTAAGATCTAAGATTAACTCTTCTCCATTCCTCCTTTTATCCATTTTTTTGAAACACCAATGCATGTAATTTTGACCTCATAGTAAAGTTATAAACATGGGAACTGGAATTGCACTCAATAAACAAAAAAGTGTTGGAGGTACAGATTCATAGTACACTTTGAATTTTTCCATAATTATTGCATAAAAGCATCAATGACTAACAATTTTATAGAAGTAGAAGTTAAATATTTAATTTTCTATAATTTTATTGATTTATTTTTTTGAGTATAAATAAATTACTTATATGAATGAAGCATGCAATTCTCTTAACCCTTAAAGGACTAAGTAGGCCATTTGGGATTTTAGGAGGGCTTATGTATGGTCAATTGACTTCATCATATAAAAATTTTGTATACATTAATTTGGATGGATACCAATCATCCTCATGTATATGTGAATCTTTGTTTTACATCATTTTAATAAATATTATAAAAATTAAAAAATTTCAAAAAACATTCAATATTAACCCCTAAATGACCAAAGTCTGTTTTCTGGAAACATAGCGATTTTGTATAGCTTATTATAATTGGAATTTTTATTTATTTTTCTTTGAATTTTAAAACAAAAAATTTCCGAAGGGTAGCTTTAAGACTCAAAAAAATTCGTAACTTTTGACTACATTGTCAAAAAGTTATTGTATGATAAGTAGTTTTCATTGCTCGGTGGACAACCCGGGCAACAAAACTTCCTTATAAATCAGCTTTTTGAAAAATAAAAATTTGAAATTGGTTTTGTGGATTTCTATATACATTGAAAACTTAAAATCATTTCATTTTGAATAATGAGATGAAAGTTATGAGGAGTTTTAGTTGTGGATAGTTTACAAGTAGTTATGAATTCTCTATTCTAAGATAACTTTGAAGTCCTTGATTTAACTCAATTTTTAATATTTTTGAAAAATAAAACAAAACATTAACCCCAAAGTGACAAAGCGGACAGAAAGTGTCCTCACACAATTTCAAGTCCAGTTCAAAGTGCTGTAACTTTTGCATCTAAGGTCCCAATTCTATAAAACTTGTTGGAAAAGTTGTGTTCTCACCTCTAGTTTGTGTGGTAAAATTTTCAGATTAATCCAAGTTTTATTGATTTATTGGAAGCCAATCGAAGTTCACAACTTCAATTTGAGTTCACCAAATTATATTTTAGGGCTGCAACTTCGGGGCCTTGTATCTCCTTCATCCATTGCTCATTTTCAATATAAAAAAATTGGGTTTTGTTCCCCTTGAAGTATAGTTATTGTGGTAAAGTTTTCATGTCAATTCAAGTTGTTTTGAATGTTTGGGAGCAATTCAAAGTTCCAAATCCTGCCATTTTTGGAGTGTAGTGAACTTCGGCGACTTGTTTCTTCTTCATACAGAGTCCATTTTCAATAATTCTTTTTGGAAAAATTGCGCATACTAGTCTAGTTTGTGTGGCTAAAATTTCATGTTAGTCCAAGAATTAATGAGCGACAGAGAAGCATTATAGTAGAAGGAGGTTCAGCTTTAGATCTGTTTTTTGCAATTTTTCTTGCTGATTTTTGACATTTCAAATCCGTTTTGTAGACACAATGAGTCAATTGAATGAATTTTTTTTCCACCAATGTGTTTGTATACTAGTTTTGAATCATTTTGTAGTGTAAAGTTTTTTCATTTGAGTAGGTTTAGAAATCAAATTTCACCTCCAAATGTATTTTGGGGAAAATTTCAGCATCCATTTTCAACACTAAAACATTATGATCTTGCAATCTATGAGGCCAATTGACTTCAAATTTTGTACATGTCATCTACAACATGTACACTACAAGATTGTACGGTTGAGATTTGTATAACTTGAAGACATTTAGATCCATAAAGCTTCAAAAGCAATGATGTTTTTGAACCCCAGAAATTGAATGTCACTTTGGGGTTAAGTGTACGTTGTTTATTACAACATTACAACCATGCATTGGGATTGGAATTTTTCAATTCCACAAATAAATGGTTAACAATTTAGTATTTTGAATCATTTTCTAATTCTTTCTACTTATTATTTTTTTCCTATATGTTGTACAATTCAAAATGATCTAAAAATTTTCAAGCATTACAAAACTTGCCTTGAAGAATGACTCTAAAGAATTACAACCAATTTGGAGTTTTTTTCATAAAGACCTGACCTTGTGAAGTGTAGCTGCCCGATTTTTCAAAGGGGCAAAAAAAGGATTTTTGTCACTTCTAACACTAATATCTTGCAATCTACTTGGTGGAATTTTCTGAAATTTTTTCCACATCTTTTAAAACCAAGGTACCACAAGATCCTATGGTTACATGTGTCCACAAATGTTTTTTCCTAGAATTTGGTACTTGTATTAGTTATGGCAATTTTGGAGCGATTTTGGTGAAAACATAGTCAAAAACAGAAAGCTAAGAATATATTCTAAAAAACTTGATTAATTTTATTGGATTATATTGGTTGATACCTACTCAAAAACATTTGAACCATTCAATTTTGAATAATGCGGTAAAAGTTATGAGAAGTTTAGAAAGTTAAGAAAGTTAACAATTTTTAACTTCTTATAAAAGTTATTTAGTTTAGTGATAAGCAATTTAGTTTTTTATATTCTATAATTTTATCCAATATTTTTGTATATTCTATAGTTTTTTAAAGATGAATATATATATATATATATATATATATATATATATATATATATATATATATATATATATATATATATTCTCACCCCATCTTCCAACATATTGACTAAAATGCACAAGTTATGGGACATATTTATATTTTCCCAAAAATGTCAAAAGACAAAACTTTCTTTTTTGAAAAGGCCAAGAAAAGCCAAAATTTTGAAGTTTAATGGCACATTCAACTTGCAATTGGTCGTGATATTCACTCTAGAACTCTAGGAGGATGTACTTGAATAAGTTAACTAAAGAATTTTATGGTTGGATTTTTAGAAAAAAATATATAGATAAAGAGTTTAGTCCTCCTTTGGGGACAGGTATTTTGAAGTAAGTCTTAGGCTCTAAACATGAAAAACTTTTTGGGGTTAACAATTCAATTGAGACATTAATGATCTAACAAAGAGTGATCAAGTGTCCACCTTCATTCAAATTATCACATAACTATACTTTGAGGGATGATTACCTCAATGATTGCAATATTACTAATATATAAGGTCAACATCTCTACTCCATTATTTTCAATTTATTATCAAAAGTTCAATGAATGTAAAATATAATCAATTTGATATTTTGCTTAAAGATATTCCAAAATCTAATTGAACCATTTGAAGTGATTTTTTAATTTAAAATAAATAAATAAATAATTTATATTTTAATTTTTTTGCATGCACAAGACTATCATTTTAATCCCTCAATGCCCAAGTAACATTTATTTTTTTATGGGTGTCTAGACACCCCAAAAAAAAAAAAAAAATTCATATATTTTGTCAAGTTGTCTTTCCATATCCGGAATAATCTCTTGATTTGGACAAAAACTTCACTTTGGATGATTTTTCAAACCCAAACACATCAAGGAATGTTCATTGTGGATACTAGAGATTGTCTTGGAAGAGAGACCTAGACAATGAGAGGTAATATTCTATAGTAATGGAAAATTCTTGAACTTTTGAAAAAAAACTTTCACCAATTAATTGTACTCCATTGCACTAAATCATTTTATAATAAGAATTTTTTATATTTAAGCTTCTCATCTATAATTTGAGGTTTAGTTTTTAACTCCAATACCTTGAGAGTTTGATACAATATGGAATGTTTTGCATAAAAGGCAATTTAGAAACTTAGTTCAGAAATTTGCTCTTGGTGCCTCTTAAAATCCACAAAGTGGGTGCATCCAAAATGGCACCTTACCAAAAACTGCCATCATCACTCTATGTACATCTCCTAAATCAATATGTATATAAGTTGAAGAATGATTCTAGAACATTTATCAAATTTTTTTTTACTCTTTATAACTTTTGCATATGGTATCCACATGTTAGGTTTTGTCGTGCATTGGAAACTCCTTTCACTTAGAACCAACAAGAAAATATAAAAATTTGACCTAGAGTAATAATAATAACTAGGCACAATAGCCCAAAGTGGTGGGTTAGGGCAGGATTTTTATTAGGCAATTAAATGCCTAATTTCCTCAAAAAAAAATAGACAATTTCAGGCCTATAGAAAAAAATAAGGATAAATGTGTTAAGAAATTCCAGATTATAATGATGGCCCTTCATACTAATGCCACAATGTTTTCAAAACCTCGTTTCATCCATTGTGCAAAGCCAACACATACAAAAAATGCATACAACAATTACATACTCAAAATTGACCTCCTTCAATTCACCCACCCCCCAAAAATGAAGGAGCCACAAAACTTAAAACTTTCTTGAAAGAAAGGCCACGTAACCATTTGCCCGAAAACAAAAACAAATAACCCTGGCTTGGGGGTACCCACTGTAACATATCGAGGACCTTGACTATGAGCTATGAGGGGCAATTTCGTGCATAAAAGAAGTCAGGAAATCAGTGAGAACAACAGTGTGGAGTAATAATAAATATGTTGGGAGGTCAAATAGTCTACGAGGCATTTAGTATGCCTAAATCCAATCAGATCACTCACATAAATTCAGTTGTGAATCAATCAAATCAATCTTCAAGAAATAAGTTAGTGGTAACTCACTAGTCAGTATCTTATCAGTAACTGCCTAGCCTGAATGCCTGATCATAAGTTTAGATCGAATTCATTAAAAGGTAATGAAGCCCAATATTTCGGTGGGCTCGGAGTATACTGATTTGTCCTTTATTTGTGAGGGTGCAAAACAAGTGAGTGTCCCTACAAAATTTTACTTCTGCGAGAATCCCTACCAAAATCATAATATTTCAACTTGTACCAATTTAAAAAGTGTCACTTTGGTAAATTTGTGTCATACTTAATAAGAGGACAAATCAATGTAAGGTAGAATGTAAGGTCAAAGCACCAATTGTCAACCACACCTAATATCCAACCTATAGGGTGCGCTCTTTCCAACCTTAGGTTAGAATCCATGCTTGGAATGTTGTTTTTTTGTCTTTTTCAAGATTGGGACTAACAAGATCTAACACGTGTCCCGAAGTAATAAGCAAGCAAGTAGGAAGTAGTGAGCAAGAAATTAGTTCTTGAATTATCAGAATTAGAAGACTCTAGACATTGGCTATGGGTCAAGAGTACTTTTTGCTTCCCAACATCCATAATAATTTCAATTGTGGGAATAAAATTCTGAAAATTTTGCTATCCCCATATTTCCTATCTTCCTACATGGAAAAAAATTTCACCACCTCATACTCCTCACCATCTACTCCAAAATTGCTTAAATGTTTGACCATTGGTGCTTCTACTTTAGTTGGCCACTGGCAATATATCAAGGCACTTCATCTTTCTTGGAGAGCAAAATTTTATTTTGTCTCATTATAAAGGATAACAAATAAGCACCCCTTATTTCATTCTTTATAATAGTGCACTAATCTACAACACCAATGTACAGCAGGGTACCAATCAAAATGGCATTTTTGCATTCCCAAGGAAAGAAATTTCACTACTGCCAACTTTGACACCCTCCCAAGCGCTGAAAAATTGTTCTTTTATCATGAAAGTATTATCACAACATCACCTTTGTGTTAATAACATGTGTGCCAAATTTCAAGGCCAAAAGATTTACAAAAAGAAAGATATTTGAAATCTACCAACATGTGGGCATATGGAGCTGTGAGAAAACTTTCACTACTACCAACTTTGACACCCTTCCAAGGGTTGAGATTTCTTTTTTTTCCCATGAGATTTTTGTCATGAAACCACTTTTATATTGATTACATGTGTGAAAAAATTGAAGTCCAAAAAATCCACACAAAAAAAAATATTCAAAAACTACCAGCATGTGTAGTTGTGAGAAACAATCCGAGAAACCATTTCGCTATTGCCAACTTTGACACCCTCCCTAAGGCTGAAAAATTGTTAATTTACCATGAAAATTTTGGCACAATATCATCTCTATGTTGATAAAATGTGTGCCAGATTTCAAGGTCAGAAGATGAATACAAAAAAAAGATATTTAAAATTTACCAATGTGTGTAACTATAAGAAATAATTTTAAGGACATACTGAAAATGTTGAAATATGTTTGACACCTCATGCTTTCGCACTAACATTATTCATCTGATGCAATCTTTAAATTTAAATGCTTCTCAAAAAAATTTGTGACATTTAAATCTAGAAGTGTGCAGTTGTCTCATCTAGAAGAATCCACTTGCTCATAAACTATGTATATACACCCATGAAGAAGCTTTCTCCTATGAATATCAATGCTTGCATTTTCAATTGAGCATTATAGAAAGTGTGATGTGTGATGAAATGAAGGACTGAGTGGGTGAGTGCATGAAGATTGGTTACTGAGATTTTTGGATCTAATTAGCATTGTGAAAGAGAGTGGATGATAGCAATTTTAGATGAAATTGGTGCTCACATTATAGGTTTGAGTGAGGTAGGGACTACATGAGTTCACATTGCAACCATTGTCAGAGTCCTTGTTAGAACAATTCAAAATTAGTGAAGAAATTCAAAAAAGATGGAACTTACAAGTGCAAACCTTGTGGTGGAAGTGACACTAAGAAGCTTACTGATAGAGATGTTTGTACTATTGTACGATACTCAAAAACTCATTGTCGCTTGTTGCTTTCAAAGATTATCAATATATACCCTACTTAAGTGAATAAAAATACTATTCAAAGAAACTTACATAGAAGTGACATTTTTAGTCAAATTGCAGTCAAAAAACTTTCTTGACACCTTGTCACATATCTCAACGATTAACTTTTGCTCAGAAATACTATGGATGAAGTGTAGAAAAGTGGAAGCATATTATTTGGATAGATGAATGTATCTTTAAAATTGGAAAAAATTCTAAACAAGTTCATGTTTGGAAAATTGCATATGAGCAATATTTATCAAGTTGTATAATTCCTACTTTCAAAAGTGGACGGACTTCTTTGATGATTTGGAGTGCATTTGCTCAAGGAAAAAAGTAAGAACTTATCTTTTTGCCTAAAAATTGACATTCTGCTAAGTATTTTGTGGAAGTGGTTTATAATGGCAAATTGCTTCATTTTATGGATAAAATTCCATAAGGATTGCTCATAGAAGATGGCGCACATGTTCATTGTAGCAAACAATGTGAAGAATGGAGACAAAGACGCCTTTTAGAGAAGCTCAATTGGCCTAAAAACTCTCCCGATTTCAATCACTTGAGAAACCCCTCGAAGATTCTAAATGATGTTGTGCAACATAGCAATGCATGCTCTAGAAACTTAGATGATTTAAAGGTAGTTATTGAAAGAGAGTGGAGGTCAACCAATGGTACAAAGCTCCTTCAACTATATCATTCTATCCCTCTAGGTTACAAGTAGTGATTGAAGCTAATGGAGGACATATAGGTTGGTAGATTTTGAATATCTTTTTTTGTATTCATCTTCTGACCTTGAATTTGGCACACAAGTTATTAACATAAAGATGATGTATCAAAACTTTCATGGTAAAATAACAACTTCTCAACCCTCGGGAAGGTGTCAAATTTTGCAATAGTGGAATTTCTTTCCTTGAGAATGCAAAACCGCCATTTTAATTGGTACCCTACTCTTCATTCACATACCAATTGGCATCCATCCCCTAGAACATTTTGTTTTTGTTAAGATTTTGTACATTAGTATTTGATAAATGAACCCACTTTTTTTTAATAAGCATTTGAATATGTTCTTATCCAAAGTATTATTAGATTTTATTGTGTATAAAAGGGGATTCAAGATTCTTTTGCTTGCTTTTTTGGGAAGTTGTACCAATATTGTATCTAGATGGTAGTTTTGACTGAATAACAATTATAGAAACAAATTTTCAATTTTTAGAAAATTCTTTTTCAAAAGGAAGTTTTTCAAGTGAATTTTTTTTGTGGTATATTTATATTTTTTGCATTTTGGTAAACCTTTGTTTTTTGGAAATAAATAAGTGTTTACACAAATAAGTGCCGAAGTTGCTACTTGGATGTAGTAAACATATGAATTTTCAAAGTAGTATTTCATGCTTTCATATTCAAAGGATTTACATTTTAGGCATAAATCTAGATAGGATGATTTTACAAATAGGTTATAATTAGGTACAATTACTTTAGTGTAGAAATTATTTTCAAAAAGAAACATGCAACTTTTATCTTGTTGTAATTGTTTTAGTAGCCATTGGTGTTGAACCTTGAATGAATTTTTTTCAAAACCATGATGCAATGTTTGGGATGTTCAGGTACACTAATATTGGTGCCTATACAAGAATCATGACTTTGCATTGAAACTAAATGCAAGAAGACCTCTTTTCCACTAGTTTAAGACCTCTTTTTGATTGGTTTACTTTGTCTTCCTTCTCATCAACATTTGAACTCAACATTATATATCCACATCAAGTGTCATTTACACATATTTAGAAATGAATGTTGAACAATGTCATTCAAATTCTACAAATCAAATTTTTAGCCACCACAAAGGCAGGCCAACTTTACAATAAGGAATTTAGGCAAGTTGCAAGTAACTGGCTACAATAGTGAGCCTTTGACAATGCCTTTTTGAAAAATATTGTCTTCTGCATGGATATTTTGTTGCACAAAACATTAGAACGCCACAAGCCCATGCTAAACAACATGGAGTCTAAAGATACTTTATAGAGTAGCTTGACTCATGAGTTTGTAAAAATGAAAAATAAGTGACGGGGCATGGTGGACATGGCATTTGACTTGTTCATGAATATGAGTAAATGAGCCTTTAATTGCATTATAAAAAATATGAGCCTTAGAAAGGGACGTCAATTCCCCAACAACAAGGAACATTGGTCGAAAAAATGGGATTTAAAAAATAAAATAAATCTATTATTTATTTATTTTCGTTTCAGCAAACAACAAGGATTGCATGGCGGTGGACAATTTTAACAAATACTTTAGAAAAAACATTAATTTTTTTAAAAATTTAAAAATTTAAAATTAAATTAAAAATCATAGGACTCTGATGATCTGATGTGGCACTACTAGTGTTACATCAAATTGTGATTATTTTATTAATTATTAAATTTTAATTAATAAATAATCTGGCCAACATTGCTCGTGTTCACAACTTGGGGAACCTTTTCTTAGCGGCCTCTTTGAGGTTTGAAGTTTTTCCCGATGTCTTCCAAAAACAAAAGCAATCTTCAAATGAGTGAATTAATTCAATTCCTGTGCTAAGCTTTGTATATTTCCAAATTCACTTGGAGGAGCATGAAGTGGATGTGTTTATCAAACCCATAAAAGGGAGCAAGCTAAGAAGGGGGCCCAATAACGGTGACTTATACAAGCACACAACCCACAGTTGATGGTGATTATTAAACCATAATTTTTTTCAAGGATCAATCTAGAGTTGATCACTCTGTAATGACCATGAATCGAAAGTTTCTAGAAACCTCTTTGACATTTACTCACTCCAGTGTAAAAATAATTATATTTTCCCCATAAAACAAAGGCCCTTTCTGATTCATTTTGTTGAGGATCAATGTAGAGTTGATCGCTCTGTACTCTGTAACGACCACGAATCAAAACACTCTGGGAGCCTCTGACTTTCACATTTATTTACAAGTCTTTTTTTTTTTTTACACAAATGAAACGGATTTTCATTGCCATTTGTTTACAAGTTTATACCACCACTTCCCCCTCTCACTCTGGCGTAAAAATAATTATTAGTTTTTCTACAAATAAATGGAAAAGGTCCTTTTCACATCACTCACCCAGGCCAACTGGCCAAGAGCAGATCCCAACCCCATCGCCGGGCAGCCAAAGCAATCAGGAAGGAGTTGCGCCGCAGCACGCTTTCCCTTCCCAATCCTCAGCCTGCTTATCAGCCCCGTGCCAATTTGTTTTGTTTTTTGTTTTTTTTCCACAAGTGCAGGTCCAGTCCCGCGGGTTGCGCGGGGGGCGGCTGCTTGTGCTTGCCATTGCCAAGCTGTAAGCTTAATCAGCTCAGACGAAGATGGCGACGACGAACTGAAGATGAAGACGAATCACAGAGACATGACTCATCTTCATGTAATTCCCTGTTGTACTCCAGGCATTCACTATTTAGCTTTGAGTCTTTCCTGTGGCAACAGGAAGAGCGGCGGGCGGGCTGTTGCACAGTTTTCGAGGTAGATTGGGAGGGGAAGGGAATGTCGGCGCAGTGAAGACGGCCCTTTGGCTAGCTTTGGCTAGCTTTGGCTGGGGGTGGTAGTTCGTACACACCAGAGTTAGTATGGTAAGTTATGTTATTATGCGAGTGCTGTGGTTGAATTGGAGCTTTGGAAGCAGCCCATTGAATTGAGATGTACGATCAGGTGGCCATTTATTTGCAGCTAGGCCAGTGGTGGGTAGTTAGCTGCTGCCCTGTATTATAGACTCTTTCGGATTGTCTGCGTTTTCGGTGATGGCGTTTCCTTTTCAAAACGCATTCAATCCGGATTCGGCTGCGCTTTCCGTGAGGCTGTAAGTTTCGGAGGAAGCTGTTGGTTTTGGGGTTGCAGGAAGCTGGTTGGAAGAGTTCATGATCGCATTGTTTGGGGTATGGGATTTGGGAAGCGTTGGCTATTCTGTTTATTTTTCGTTGTGGGGGTGTTGTTGCTTGGCGCCCCTAGCTTGCACGTCTTGTTGGTTGTCCCGTTTCTGCGCCTGGCTTCCGGGATCACTTGCGTGTGAAAGTTGCTGGTGACGAGTAGGTGGTGATGAACTGATTGGGCGCTTGATTTCGATTATGTTTAGAAATCTTGAGTTCAAGAATTTTGACGGTAGCTTTTCGTTGATTGATTGAGCTGCGGTCCGGGGGAATTTTGAGACCGGAGGAAAATGATATTTATGCTGACTCCAGTTCTTTTGTCCACTGATGGGGTTCAGTGGTAATGGCTATTAGGAGGACGACTATTCGCTGGATTCCTTAACGGTGGTCTCGTAGTTGCCAGATGGATGTTGCTTCTTTAATTTGAGAGCAACCAGTTTGTTATATTTGAAGCTTTTCTCTGTGATGTTTTGCTGGTTTGGACAGAACGTGGAGCTTCGATCAAGTGGGGCTTGGAAGAGAAGGAATCAAACTAATATTCTCTTCAATGGTTTGAAGACGCGGGAGCTGGGGCGGCATTGACTCCAGTATGACGCTGGAAGCGGAGAGGATATTCAAGTACAGCAATGAAGAGCGAGGCGCCCGTCATCTTTTGGGAGCCCATGTGCTCAAATCACGAGAGCGGTCTCAGAAACAGAAACACCTCGTGGCTGCCGCTTTACCGAACGCCACTTTATCAACGAGCAATTGCAGGGATCCGGCCAAGAATCATGGGCAGTCTACTCACTGGAATACGAAGTTGATGGCGCTGACGATGATCCTTGTATCGACGTGGTATTTCCAGCGAAATGCTCATGCTCCTAATCCTATTGATGGTGACTCTCAATCAAGTATGCTCATGCGAATTGTGACGCAAATTGGTGCCGCTCTTCCGTGCTCGGGTCATGGGTACCTCGAAAACGAAAGTGCGTGCAAGTGCTACGAGTGCTTCGGAGGTCTGGACTGCTCTCAAGTGATAGACACCTGCGTCATTGACCTGGACCAGTAAGGACTCTCTCCCAAACTCTTTGTGCTTTGTGGGCATGGCATCATGGCATCAACCCATCTAATACGGTGACGTTTGTGTTGGCAGTGGAGACCCGACTATGTTTGAGGAGTTTTGGTTCAGACATGGAGCCAACAGCATCACTGTCATTCTAGGCTATCAGCGAATGAGTTACTTTGCGCAAAGTAAGCATGTATGGTTCATGGAGAACGAGCTGGAGGACCAGATTCGGGCTTTGCATCAACTGGTAGGCAACGCGGTCACCGAAGGCCGTCACATTGTGGTTGGAACAGGCTCCACCCAGCTCTTTCAAGCCACTCTGTACGCTCTGACATTGCAGGACCAACCAGAGCCAACAAACATTGTTTCGGCTGCCCCCTTCTACTCGGCAAGTGCTCTACCCGGATTCTTTTGTTGTTTCTTGCACGCCTTTCTAACTGTACTGTCCTATTTGTCACTACGTTGGGCTTTTATGACACTCCTGACAGAAAACTTGGTTCTGCAGTCGTACCCTGCAGTGACGGACTATTTGCGATCAGCCCTGTTCAAGTGGGCCGGAGATGCTGCAACATTCAACCCAGCTGCTGAGACCGCACCCTACATAGAGATGGTGACGTCACCCAACAATCCGGATGGGAAGATTCAGCATGCCATTGTGAAGGGGACTGGGCATGTCGTGCACGACCTAGCTTACTATTGGCCACATTACACGCCCATCACTGAGGCAGCTGACCATGATGTCATGCTTTTTACACTCTCGAAGAGCACTGGCCATGCGGGAACACGCATTGGGTAAGACCGGCTAACAATTGTGTGCTCTGGTAGTCTTGTGGTATGCCTGCTTTTTTTCTCGGAGGAAAGTTTCCTCAATTTTGCATGCGTTTGTGCAGGTGGGCCATCTTGAAAGACGAGAAAGTGGCTAAGAAGATGGCGAAATTCTTAGAGCTGAATACGATTGGAGTTTCACATGATTCTCAAGTTCGAGCAACCCAAGTCTTAAAAGCTGTAGTGCAAGGATACACATCAACTGCGAACCATGAATGTAGTTCGTTGGATGCCAACAAGCTGTTTCATTTTGGATCTTCCGTCTTGCATTACAGGTGGGCACGGTTGCGGTCAGCTCTCAATGTATCCTTGGAGCTTTCGATTCCGGACTTTGAATCCTCCGATTGCACTTTTTTCCAGAAGGAAATTGATACTACCCCAGGTATGCATTCTCTATGGCTTGTAACTTCACAAGCATGTAGATCACTTGTTATTTCTTGCAGATGTAACTTGGTATCTGTCTTTGCAAAACCAGCTCTTGTGACATTGATAATGAGTGGTTCTCGTCCGTTGGGTGCAGCATTTGCGTGGATTAGGTGCAAGAAAGTAGCAGACTGTCAAGCTCTGTTGAAGCAAAATCGGATTATCACTCGCAGTGGTAGGCACTTTGGTGTCGGCTCGGAGTACGTAAGGTTGAGCATGCTGGAGCGGAATCAGAAGTTCGAAATGCTGGTGGATCGGCTAGCAAGGATAGACTCGTCCCGAACGCCTGACTAAACAGTGTTCCGTCACTCGTACCACACTTCTGGTCCCATTGCTTTGGTTTTGCATCGGGTGGATTACGTACGCTGGTTGGCTTTCCATGCCTCCAGGTCACCTGAGCTTCACATACCAATTGAGATAGATTCATTTTTGGAGGGAATTTGACCTCTTATTAAAGCTCCAGCTCGGTTCCCTCCAATCCTGACTCAGGCATATAATGGACTTTTGTGTCCCGCTATGCCCGCTTGAGGATTGTGTGAACCCGTTTTGCAAAGACAAGGAGGGGAGGCACGGAATTGGTTTTTTGTGAGTGAGTTGCTGTGAGCCATTTTGTTGGCCAGGCCTAATGTGAGCCTCGACCCTCACAAACAGAACCAGTTCCTGCCGTAGATAACCTCTGGATCAAACCAAGTAAGCACCCCAAATGTGACTTCATTTTCTTTCACTCGTCCGTGTCCATGTCTTTTTCATGCCGGCGTTTTGTCTTTACAGTATTTGTCTTTCCTTGTACACCAGCGAATCCTGTCACTGCAAATGCAAAAATTTCATGGCAGCATTTAACTTCGATGTGGATGAACATTAAATTCTCTGGCGGGGGCGGTATGTTATGCTTGGCATGTACCGTACGTTACGTTATGCTTTCAATATCTTTCCTTTCGTCCACAGATGAACCAAACTACCAAACCGAACCTCTGAATCTACAGAATGCGATGCATTGAGCCTTTGGGGAGAAGACTGAGCAGAAGTGGATTGAATCCATGGGAGAATACGTTACTCATTTTACGAAGAGGAGCGAGTTTCCAGTGACCCAAATTGAACAGGATCACTACGGTACTATAGAGGTTGCAGTGCTGCTGCTGTAGCCAGGGTCCTTGTAACTTCGTAGCAGGGCCAAGAGGTGGGTTCCCTTAATGGGCCTGCGACAGGAGAGAAAGTTAGTTATGGCCTCGTTGACACCGCACTGACGCCATTGATGAAGAGCTGGAGTGGCCCTCCCCACCCCAGAAAATGATTGCCACTTTATGTGGCCCATGCCAAAGTACACTTCTCATGACGTTTCAATCATGAGCGCATCATGATGAGGAATTGTGCCCTGCCCCGACGACCTCTAGTCCTTCACACGGGTACAGTGGCGCGCCCCCACCCACCCCGGCTCTAAGTTAGATGAGAACTTTTGAAAGTTCTCAGACTCTGCCAGTGCATGTCAGTCAGCTTCAGTCTCAGTATCAGAGCATCCTCCCCGACTCATCAAGTAGAAGAAAGGACAACAAAACTAAACTTAAGATGAATATTGATTTCAAGAGTCATTCCTTTACATGCTATGATTGTCTATCAAAACATCCACACCCTTATGCGTTCAAGGATTAATACTCTTCAAATGAGGATGAAAAGTGCCACAAGCCCTTCACAATATTATCTTGACACTCAATCCTAACGTGTCAAGGAATGGCCCTTGGAAATCATTAGTCATCCTAAGTTTAGTTGCTTTATCCTTTATTCTATTTGATGAATGAGTGGTAGAGTTAGCATCTTCACTATCTAAATTTTCTCGTTAGAGGCAATGATTGTCTTTGTGGAGAAGTCTAGTATGATATTTCGGTGACTTGGAAAATAAGAATCTAAGGTGATAGCTAGGTCAAATCTAGGTATCGGTTTAACCTTCTAATGTTGATGCAAACACTTAGTATTCATTTGGATGACTCCACCTAAGACTATAGGATAGAAAAAAATTATTTTTTCATCTAATTTTTTTTGAAGTTGCTTGAGTACATTTTTAGTAAATAGTATTGTAAATTCCCTCATTATAGTATTATTGACTATTTGAAATAAGAAGATGTTTAATCCACGGATCACACTTGGAAGTGTATTTGGTCCATTTCTTGAAATTTACTCTTGATGTGAATTTTAGCCATAAAAATGATATTTTTTGAATTTGAGTCCAACTAATACAATGAAGTTTATCGAGTTCAGTTTTTACTCCAATTAAAAAATTTGTAATTTTTTTAAATTTCAACCTTTCATAGCTATATGAATTTTGGGCCTATAACCATGGTTTGTTGATTTTCTAATTTTTGAATGTCACGATAACTTTGAATTATACCATGATGTTATACACTATAATATACATCTATGGTGAAAATTTTAGATTTTTTGAATATATTTTTATTTGATATGAATTTTCTTCAATTTTTTGTAATAAATTCACAATAATTGTAAAAAAAATAATAATAATAATATAACTTGTAGTAGACATGTGACTTTATCTTTGAATTTTTATATTGTTATTATTATTATTATTATTAAAATTATTATTATTTTTCATTCATATGTAGATGCAAAATGGAAACAAATAGAGTAATAGACAATGAGGCTTGAAATCAATGGTCATGGGCCAATCCTTCTAGGGTTAATCCCTAAAATTATTTCATATATAGAGATCAAGAATTGCTTCAAAAATAGTTGTCTCCAAAATATTAGCATTCACCCCAAACAATTCATGCAAAAATCCCAAATTATGTAGCCAACCATTGTAAGAAATCCACACTTTAGGTGTTGGATTCTGGGTGACATTCAATGTAGCAACCCATGTTTTTATGTTACGTTGGACATTAAGATGTTACATATGATGTCACTATTGATGTCATTATTGACATCTTTATGTCCAATGCAACATTAAAACACGAGCTATTACATTGGATGGCACCTAAAATTTGACACCTAAAACATAGGTTTCTTACACTGAATAGAGCATGTCTGAAATCTCAAGAAACCCAAAGTGGGCTCTTTAGTCCTTCATGGATAAAAAAAATACAACTAGAATCTAGCTATTTGGTAAAAGAATAATTGTTGACATAAAATTGTACGTGACTTATTTTAAATAATGGTTCATAATGGTTCATGACCTCCAGCCATCAACTTCCAACCTCCATATCTTTTATAATATAGCTCCAGTGTTTAAATTGATTAAAAAAATATTAAAAGTATATATATATAAAGGTGCAATTAGTCTAACATGTATACTATTTTTATGCATTTTCATATAGAAACAACAAAAGCCTTTCTACATGTAGTGTCTAAATCATGGTTTGGGCTTGGTGCCAAAGGCCCATAAGACTTGGACCTTGGCACCAAATTTTGAAACTAACTTGGTGCTCCCAAACCCTATTTCTCAAAATGATATGACAAAACTATCATGTTGACACGAACTGTGATCTTTGCAATTCTTTGTTGTACTAACACATAAAAATAAATACTACCTCCATTTGAAAATAACCAATATAGTGTATCTATTCTCAATACAATTACCACTGAGAATGGATACACAATTTCCAAATGGAGGTAGTATTTGCTAATTGACTTTGGAATGGAAACTTACAAAGAATTAAGAAATCTAATCCAAATAATGTTTTTTTTCTAATGCAACAACTACAGAGCGTAGTATGATTACAATGAATTGTAATTGACCCTAACTGTTTCTTGATTTTAACACTAACCTTGTCATTTTGTAACATATTAGTTGTGTTACCTATGCAAGAATATAACTGAGGTGGGTACCTCCATAATTGCACCTTGCCTCAGACCGCCAAGATCATCCCTCTCAATACATCTCCAAAATCAACATGTACGTACATGGTAGAAATGAACGATTCTAGAACATCTACCCAAAAAACTTTCACCCTTCCTAACTTTTGCATAGAATATTCAAATGCTCTGTTCTTTGGTGCGTTAGAACCTCCTTTCACTTTCCAACAAGGGGAATGAATGGAAACTTGACCCGTCTACCAATAGTAACTAGGCGCAGCAGCCCAAAGTGGCGTGTTTTTTTTGGTGGGGGGTGGGGGTGGGGTTGTTACCCACCTTCCTTCTTCCGCCTGTCTGAGTGAATTCTCCGCGTTCCGTCCCTCTGTCCGTCTGTCTGTCTGTCTGTCTGTCTGTCTGTCTGCTCCATTGGGAGGGGGAAAAAAGATTTCAGATCCTTCAACTCTAATGCGAATCAAAGTGATCTGGGATTGATTTCAGGTGATACACATTGAGTTCCTAGATCCTCCCAGTAAGGTACCTTACTCCACACAAAGCACAAATCCGTGCAAGGACATGAGGTGTGGGGGCAGATTTGGTTGGTGCGAAAGTCATATGCGCCTTAACTTACTGCTGGCCTGGAGCGGCTTGAGGCATGTGAAGAAAGCCGAGACAGGCGAACGAATCGAAAGCGGCAGCCTTTCCGCTTCACTTGGTCCATCTTGGGATGCTTCACCACGGAAGCCGGGCGTAGAAGGAGGTGGGTACCCCCCAAAACCGCCACTTTGGGCTTCTGTGCCTATGAGACTGGTCAAAATTTCATGGATTTCCTTGTTGGCACTGGAAAGGAGGTTCCAACTTGCCAAAGAATGTGACATTTGGACACTGTATGCAAGAGTTACAAAGGAGCAAAGTTTGGTTCTAAAATAGTTTTTTCTACACAATTTCAGTAGTGTAGAAGATCTTCTCTTTTCTACCTAGAATTGTGTGAAAAGAGGAGATCTTCCACACAATTTTCAAAAAAAAAAGAAGAATGGTGACCCATTGAAAAAAAAGAGGAGACAAACAACCAATCAAGCTCCTTGGGCCTAGTCAACCTAGAGGGCAAGCTAATGGAAAGATGCCACCGATGGTGGTAAAAACTACCCGAGCAGAACACATATAGGCACACAATTGATTTGGGAGATGTACACAAAATGAAGCCAGATGGTAGTTTAACCCTTGAACGATGAACTAGTGACCGTGGAAATCATCCATTTTGATACTATGGGAATCATCGGTCTAAAAAATCCAAAAGCACTTATTGGAAGTGAAAGTAGTGTAGAAGATCTCCCCTTTTTACACAAAATTCCAAGGATGAATAGATGCACTTATGTCCTACACTAAGAGATTCTTTGTCATCCATCGGACATCAAACGTCTACCTCGACGTTTAAGGGTTAGTTATAAAGCAACAAAGTTTGGTTCTAAAACAATTTCTTCTACATAGGTACATAATTGATTTTTGGGATGTACACAAAGTAAAGCCAAATGGTAGTTTAGTGATGAAGGAACAAAATTTGGTTCTAAAACAATTTCTTTTACATACTTAGGTACACAATTGATTTTGCTTCATAGATATTTGGCTAGCTACCACATTT
Source organism: Antitrichia curtipendula (assembly GCA_951230915.1). Taxonomy (NCBI): domain Eukaryota; kingdom Viridiplantae; phylum Streptophyta; class Bryopsida; order Hypnales; family Leucodontaceae; genus Antitrichia; species Antitrichia curtipendula. The sequence continues at coordinate 9,714,477 of OX579635.1, forward strand.
TTCTCATTATTTTTTGTATAGGCATGTAGCTAGATTCAGAAAAATGTCAAAAATTGTCAATACATAATTGAAAAAGAAGGTTGGGCTTTAAAAAAAGGTGTAAAGAATGGCATACCATAGGAAAAGGCCAAGTTCAATATCCAAAAAATTGATGTATAGAAGAATAATGATTTTCATTGATCACATTGATGTTAGAGTTATCTTTAAAGTTATAGCCAAGATTTAAACTATATAAATGAGTTTATTTGATCCCTCAAAGATCTATGAGGAAAAAATGTCTTCCCTTTTAAAGTTTTGATTGCACATTTTGAGAAATTGGAAAAATCTTGTTATTTTGAAGTTGAGTTATTGAGAGTGATATGTCGGCTTACTTGCAATAATTTATGATTTGGAGAATTTGCAAAATTATGTGCAATGTTGCAAAATTGAATAGAAAAAAAAGTCTTATGGAAAATAATGAGGGATGATATTTGAAGACAAGTTTGTGTGACATGAGAGGATTGGGTGGAAGAACCACTATTTATCATATTATTTGAAGTGGCTAATTAACTATATTTTGATTGGATTAGGGAGTGGCTCAATATTTCCTTCACTAGAGTCTCGAAATTGATGCACCTTATTTCAAACATCCAAATTATGACAAACTAGAATAATCTCAAAAATTTGCAAAGTTACATTGATAACAATTATTGTTGGATTGTTTTAAATGACATGCACATATTTTTGAATATTTTATGAAGTTTAATTGGTTTAATTTTGGTTATTTTACTCCAATATATTTGAAGATGAGTAATACTCTGAGAAGTATTTTTTGATTCATTTTTTTTAATTCATGAAGAAACATTAGTAATAGATTCTAGCCCAATTTTTTATTTCAAAAATAATGGATTATTTACTTTATTCTAAATATTGTTCTAATAAAGACTTATCATTTTTATTTTAAGAAAAGAAGATCGTGCAAAGCTGAGATGTTTTCAAGCTAAGTAGATGGAGTCACAAATTGATAGTTTCACAATTTTGACACTTTGATACTTTATTATGAATTATGAACTCTATGAAATGCTTATTTCTATTGGCATTTACATGTTGTTTCTATTTGTACCCAAAACTTGGTAATTAAAAAAATTAGAGAACCTACCAAACAATATCTTTTTATAGTATGTCTCATTTAACTAAAATATATAAATATAATAAGAATTTATATTTTTTTTCATAATTTAGTGCAAAAAATTCACTTATATAAATTTAAAGAGAAATTAAACTATTTTTAAAATTCAAAATTTTAAAATTCTATTTTAATTTTTTTGTATAAATGTTTTTTGAAAAATTTCAAACATTGTTATTTACACTTTGAGTCTATATCTAAAATTTTCAACCAATTTTATTTTAAAAAAATCTAGTAATGTAAGGTTTACGTGCAAAAAAATTCATCTTATGTACGTTTTTTCTATTTATTTATGATTTAATTTACATTCGATTTCTAGCCAAAAGCTATTTTGAAATAGTTTAGTCTAAAGAGGGATTTTAGTCCTTAAATCTTCACAATGCAACTTTCTTTTAGATTTAAAAAAACTATAGCTTATGCATGCATAAAATTTATGTAAGTGAATTTATATTTTTTTATATTCATAAGAATTTGCTACAAATCTTGTTTCAAAGTTGTCATTTAAGTAATAATTTCTATATGTGCATAATGTATACTCAATGCAATCCTAGTTCCAAAGTCATTGGAGTACATATAATGTGAAAAATGTTTGCTATTATTTAATCTAAAAATGAAATCGTCAATATTTTTTACCATAAATATTATATGTCTTAGAGAGACTAGGTTTTACTTTTAGATGGTTGTAACAAAAGTAAAATTCAAGCACATCCATATGCAAAAAAATTCAAAGTAGATTGGCTCATATACAACCAATTCTCTCAAGAAATGTGTAGGCCTCAAAGAATTAATAATACAATGGAGTAAATTGAACTTGTGCAAATTCAACTTTTTAATAAAATCAAGCATTGTTGGTAATCAATAGACATAAAAAGTTAGAAGATGAAAAATAAAGGTAACCCTCAATTTCACTTCATGTAAAAATAAGTGTATTTGAGAATCATATAGAGCTTACAATGTCTACTTTGTATAAATGTATTGGTGTAAGTTCAAAAATTTGATCAAATCAAGCATAATAGGTGATCAATAAGAGATGTAGACTTTCAAACAAGAACTAACAAACTTTTTGAAATGAAATGGGAGCAAAAAAAACTTTTTATCTTTTTCTTAAAATCTTTCAACCTCTATGTTTTTTTTTTTATATACCTTTGTGTCTTATATGATTGAAGATTTGAGTTTAGATGGATGCAATAGTAAGGTATAATTTGTTTACATGGCATTTCAAGTAAATTCATTCTTATGAAATAAAAGTGAAAAAAATGTGGAATTTTAAGTGAGGCTTTTTTGTATAACCTTATTGGTTAAGCATTTGAAAATTAATATGTTTCATACACCAAATTTTTATTTTGACAACCAAAGTGTTGAAGATGCATAGCACTAAATTCATTAAGAAAAAAAATGATTTCTTTTAGATACTAGTATGAATTCATGATTTATGTTTTAAGAGACTATTTTTGGTTGTTCAAAATTATTTTTTTGCAATTTAAATAAAACAAGTGCAAAATTAGTTCAAGCTTGAATCCAATTTGTCTAAAGAAAAAGATATGAGACTATTTAAAATAAGTCAACTAACATTTGGATGCTTTGAATTTGAGCCATGAATGAAATTGTATTAGGGATCTTTGCTATTTAATACAATATTTGTATAGAATGTGCCATTTTATAACAATTTACAAGAGACAAATGGATTGTAAAATTTATTGTAAATCAAAAGTATAATTTGAATAGAAATATAGATAGATTGGTATACTATATTAGAAAGGTGTTTGACCCCTTATTTTTTTGTATTTTGAGTCTTAAATATCCATACAGTGACCATTTTGAATTATAATTTTTGGATGGAAAATTTTATACAAAATGACAATTATACCTATAGGATTGTAATTTCATCTTTATGTAGAATATATACAACAAGATTCAAATATAAATTCTTTATCATTTGTGAGATTTATGTGGTCAAAATATAATGTTTGTTTTTTCCACTATGTGTATGGGGGTATCTCATTTTCATAATTCAATGAATATATGAAGGTGTGGAAGTTAGTTTATATATTTTATTAAGATGTAGATGTTTGGATTGAAAATTGCCATACTAAAAATCAAATCTTGAATTCACTTTGTAGAAGACTTATACAATTTGTATTACTATGATTCTTTTTGAAGAGCAAAACATTGAGAAATATTTATAAATTCACCAAACTTTCAAAAAAGACGTTATAAAATTCGAATAGATGATTGTCGGAATAAAATAATATAAAGTGGAAGGGGAGTTCAAAACACATCTTGAGGGGCTTAAAAGCTTATTTTTTTGCCATTGCCCTAAAAGAGTAATTGAAGTGCCTTGGCCTCAAGTGCCAAAAAAATGCCAAGTAGCAACTCTTCACTAGTTCTTCAATAATTTTAAAAATTAAAAATATAAAGACAAAATACCCAATAATTTTTAGAGAATGCATCCAAACTTGAATGTGTATGCAAATTATATTTGGGGATTTACAAAAAAAATGTGCATCTAAAAGAAATTTGTGTGCCCTTCCAAAATCAAAAGTTGAACTACAACAATTAACCAAACTTCAAAAAAAACACTTTGATTTAAAAGGTATTCAGGGGATAAGTAGGAAAATGCAATATGTCAAGTGTCACTTTAGACTTTATACTATGCTTGTTTCAAACAATAGAATCCCTAATGAATATTGTAAATGTTTGTGGAAGGATTAAAAAGTGCAAGGATAAAACATCTCATTTAATATAGCAAAGTTTATAATATCTATTGAACTTTTAAGCAATTGTATTTATATAGAGAAAAAACTTAATGATGCCAAAAGGGGTCCTCAATTTTAATTTCAAAAGAAGAAAAATATTGCAAATATTAACAAATCAATGTACATTATAATGCTATTTTTTTTTCTTAGATATTTTAATATCTCAAAATATGCAAATAGATTTGTGTTTTGAAAGTAAAAGATTGAATAACGATGTTGGTATATTTAAATTTTATTTTCACAATCTACAATTTATAGTGAAAAATTTGAAGAGAAGAAAAGAAACCATTCTAAGTGGTAAAAGTGCACCCCAAAACACCATTGCTCCTAATAGAGCCATTTTTTTTGTATTTTTTATAACCTCTAATTCACTTCTTTTTTTAAATTTTCTACTTTATCTTTCATTTTTAATGTACATTGACACAAAACTTTATAAGACAAAGGCATTTAAATTATTATATGAACACATCAATAACATGAATTGATTAGTTGCAATGGCACTTTTAGAGATAGTACATGCTTTACTAAGTGTGCTTTTGAAAAATGGTAAAATTTTGCTAAAGTTTATACAAATTTCAAAATAAAACTATACATATCAATATTTCTATCAATAAAAAATTTAAATATATGAATTTTGGCAAATGATTCCAAAGATAGATTCTATTTTTTCTACTAAATATATAGGGTGAATGCAAGAAAGACTAGTACTATTTTTTGTCACACTTGACGTGTCGGACTTGTTATCGGCTATAACTTTTGAAGAATGAATTCAATTAACTTGAAATTTTTTTTGGAGATGGCTAACCTAATCTTGTTTAGATCCCTTATTTTTCAAAAATATTTGAAAATAATTTTATATTTAAATTTAAATTTAGCTAATTTGTCACACTTTGCAGTTTAGGGGTTTTTAGTACTGGGGAGAATCCAAAATTAATGATCTAGATCTGAAATTTCTATGGTCTATTCCCATAGTAGGAAGTCATGTATCTACCAAAGGAAATTTAAAAATATTTTATTTTATGCCCTCCACATACGTGCAAACAGGGCTCCCTTGCGCGCGCAATTCTGAACATTCAAAATTGTTTCAAGATCATTTTTTTGGTGAAATGTCTTTCCTATAAAGTCCTCCCAAATGGAAATTTTTTAGTTTCCTTAAAAATTGATTTTCCTATTTTTTACAAATTAAAATGTAAAAGTACCTATTTTCATGAGATTTTGCACTTTTTCAGTTCTCCTACTTAGAGAATTTTTCTATGCTTTTCCTTCCTAGGGTACCTTCTTCTTAAAGGTGTATACATTGAACATATTTTTCAGATTTTTTAAAATTGTTTTTCTAATTATACAGTACTCCCAAAAAAATCATGAGTACTGTGGAAAACGCTACGCAAAGTGGACGGTCTTTCTTGCATTCACCCTATAGTGCATTGTTTGAAGGTACATAAAAATGTCACATTCTTATGTTGAAAAATGGCTTGAAAATTACAATTTTTTAAAAGCAGAAAGTAATAAAGTTGATTTTTATTTGTTTTTGTCAAAACAAAGTAGGTCATGTGAACTACCACATACTCAAATTTTGCCCAAGAGTTCTAATTTTCCAGTTTATAATAAAATCAAGGTTAAAAGTAGGGTCACACAACTTTTTGCTTGGAAGTATATAAGACTATTGAAGAATCAAAAGCTTATCAATGATCTTGAATCCCCTTCAAAGATTGATATGGAGGTTGTGGAACTTGCAAGGTTGATATGGAGGTCATAGAACTTGCAATTAAGTTGTGCAATTATCTGGATCCCTTTTAAAGATTAATATGGAGGTTGTGGAACTTGCAAGGTTGATATGGAGGTCATAAAACTTGCAATTAAGTTGTGCAATTATCTGGATCCCCTTTAAAGGTTAATATGGAGGTTGTGGAATTTACAAGCTATACAACAATCTGGATTCCTTTAACCCTAACTATTTGTGGGTGTGTTTCAATACATATGTACATACAATATCAAGTGTGGTATAGAAAACCTTGCATGTAAATGGTTTACTGTCCAATTATTTTTATTTTGTTGAATGTGTGCTGAAGTCTTCTATCAAGTTGTGCATTTTCTAGCCACATTAGACATGTTGCTTATTTTGTAAATATTGTGAAGCTTGAGGCTCCTTGATTTTGGAGTCCACATATCACTACAACAAAACCAGTGTTTTATGACTGCAAAATATGACTGACATGAGTCATTACCGACGAGTCGCTTCGGACATTAGTCATATTGGCAGTCATATTTTTTGGGGGGTATAATTATCCATAATTAGCCATATTTTGCCAACAAGGCGTATACTTTGACTATCTTTGAGGGCTTGACTTTTTTTTGAGTTGCCCGGGCAAACAAAAATAAATCCTACGTGGCATGTGATTCCATGTAATCATTTTTTTGTCTGACGTGGAATATGACTGTGGTCAGTCATATTTTGGCTGACGTGGAATATGACTGCAATCAGTCATATTTTGGCTAATGTGGCATATGACTGCAATCAGTCATATTTTGGTTAATGTGGCATATGACTGTGGTTAGTCATATTTTGGCTAATGTAGCATATGATTGTGGTCAGTCATATTTTGGCTGACGTGGAATATGACTGCGGTTAGTCATATTTTGGATAATGTGGCATATGACTTTGTACAGTCATATTTTTGAATGATGTGGAATATGACTCTTATGAGTCATATTTTGGTTGATGTGGTAGTTCATATGGATGTCATTGGTAGTTTATGACTAATTGCAGTCATATTTTGAAAAATACAAAGTCATATTTTGGAAAAAACTCCATGTAGTTAAAAATGAATATATATATGATTTTAGAAATATACAAGAGATAATCATATTAGAAAGGGAGAATGTAAGAAGGAAATCAACTCTCTTCATTGACATTTATTAGTCACCAATACAAAACATATATACCACAATGAATCATTTCACAAAATCCAATAAGGCCTATATTTCTTACAATAATGTGAAGATGGCTCTATTGGGTTGCAAGTAGCCTCCAATGACTTTGTTTCAACTTTTGGTGCCTGCATAAACAATTAAAGAAATGGGAGGTTAATTTTTAGTGAATGAACAACAAAGCTCAACCTTCAAAGGCTTACAACAACACAAAATATGTAGCTCAAATTTAGGGTAGAAAAAATAAGAATGGTGATGGAGAAAACAAGAAGAAAAATAGACAAGTACTAAGAAATAACAACAAGCAAGAGTTAAAATGCAACACGAAACAAGAAGCAACAACTAAGATACAATAAGAAATAAGAAGCAACAACTAGGACACAACAAGAAACAAGAAACAAGAAGCAACAACTAAGAAATAACAAGAATCAAGAGTTAAAATGCAACAAAAAGAAACAAGAAGCAACAACTAAGACACAACAAGAAACAACAAGAAACAACAAGAAACAACAAGAAACAACAAGAAACAACAAGAAACAAGAGTTAAGATGCAATAAAAAGAAACAAGAAGCAACAACTAAGACACAACAAGAAACAAGAACTAAGAAGAAGAAAGAGTTAAAATGTTAGAGAAAGAAAGAGTTTAGATGCAACAACAAGAAACAAGAAGTATGATTAGAGCTAAGAAGCAACAAGAAAGAAGAGTTAAGATGCAACAAAAGACAACAACTAAGAAGCAATAACAAGTATGAACTAAAAGACAATAAAAGGCAAGGAAGAAGGGCCCAAAGAAATGGCGGCTAGGATTTCAAAACCCTAAAAAGTGGCGGCTAGGGCTTCAAAACCCTAAAAAAGTGGCGGCTAGGGTTTCAAAACCCTAAAAAAGTGGTGACTAGGTTTTTAAATCTCAAAAAAATAGGTGAGTAGGATTTCAAAATCTTAAACAATGGCTTGTCCAATTTTTTTTGAATTGCCCGTATTTTTCTTGGGTTGCCCAAAACAAAAAAAATGACACTACCATGGAAATATGATTGACAATATGACTTAGCGTTCCCCAAACATGTTCCCTACGTTCCCTATGAAGTACTTTGGTGTTTCTAATGGTCGTATAGTGTATACTTGTGAAGTAGAAGGCCCAAAATGACTGACAGTCATATTTTGCAGTCATATTTTTCCTCAAGGTGTTGGCCTTCAAGAATATGACTGCAACTAGTCGTCAGTCATCCTCAGTCATATTTTTGCAGTCATAAAATACCCGTTTTCTTGTAGTGTATATACACACTGTATTCAAAGTACCCTACTTGCTTTACATTGCTAGACAATGATCCTGATTCGCTTAAAGACGGGGAATGGGACGAAGTACTCAGTATTGGTCATTGCTAGTCTAGTCAACTTTCCCTTCCTAATAACCTACAGAATTGGTCACATCCTACTTATTATGCGCATAAAAAAATCCTAAACCCACAATCTAGTTTGATCTAGTATAAGACAAGGGAAGGGAAGAAAACAAATTGTTTGAACCTCCTGTTGTGGTCCCTAGGTGACACCAATTGTAACTGCAACAAACTGGCGTGTCTAATTATGGCAGATATGGACACGAGGGATGGATGGATATATATACATTGGAGAAACAATACACACTTGAGCATATTCGGCAACCTCTCATTTCAACAATAGGCATCACAATATTTTTCTAAAAACATGAGAAAATCAATGGCTTTTGCACCTTCAATTTGGTAGTTTACATATTTGGCCAATACTTCATAGAATTTGGAGAATAAGGGCCTCATATGAATTCAGAGAATACAATGTGAACACTTAACCACTTAGGGGTTAATCTTTAAACGTTGACACGACGTTAGGTGTCCAATAGATGACAAGAAAAACTTCTAGTACGACAAAAGTGCAACTATTCATCCTCATAAATTTGTTGTGAAAAGAGGAGGTCTTCTACCTTAGTTTGACTTCTAGTGAGTGCTTTTGCTAATTCTTAAGCCAATGATTCACATGGTAATGAAAAGGGATGATGACCAAAGTCACCATTTTGTCCTTTAAGGGTTAAAGATGTTGCGTACACATTATTGAGAGATATCCACTAATCCTTGAAGGTCATGTGGGGACAATATATACGGTCATGTATTTTATTCTTAGATTGCAAAGTATGTACTAAAATATGGCAAGGCATGCATTGTTGAATTCAAAATTCACCAATTGAGGTCTGAGATGACCCTAAACTACCATATGATGGTAGAAGGTACCCAAACCGAATGGAGTAGTTGCGGGTTCAATACTTGGTGGTGACAGGTGGTGTGTTCTTTGACACGCTTGTGTCCAAAAAAACAACAACATACTTTTCAGCACATCCTTAATCAGGCATCATTCTATGAATTTTCAAGTTATAGAATTTCATGTCTGATAGTATTATATAGCCTCATATCAAGAATCAAGGAGACTAACAGTATAAATATCACTTGCGGGTAGTTGCAAGAAAAACCTGCTGTTTTCTAGCGAAAATGGCTTCAATACAGAGTACTATGACCTTTTGGAATAATTTTTTTTAAATAAAATAAAACATATATAATATGGAAAGCTTTTAAAATAGTATATGGGTGAAAATTCAGGCCTAACAAATTTTATCTCTAAAAGTTATGCACAAAAAAAGCGTGATGGAAAAATACAAGAAAATAGATACTTTTGAATTTGATTTTTAGAAACTAGTAAAAAAATTCAAAAAATTCTCAAAAATAAATTAATTTTTACTAACATTAAGATGCTTCTTCTTAACCATTTTCATCTTGGGAAAAACAAAATTGTGTTCTCTACGCGTGCGCAAAGGTAGTGCACTTTGAGCACATGTGGAAGGTGGAAAATTTACTATTTAAAAAAAATCCTTTGTGAGCTTGAGTAACTTTAGTACAAATCTTTATATCCCAATTTAGAGCTTCAAAATTGCATTTTTGGATCAAAAATAGGACTAAAAACCTCCAAAATAGCCAAGGTAGACATCCAATTGGGGGCAGTTTAAAAATAGTAAATAAATTTTCTTAAATTAGAAAAAATTAGAGAATGTCTAAAAATAGTACATGCACCTTCTCTTCAAATTTTATAGAAAACGAGCATACGCCGCAAAAGTTATGAGCCAAAAACCACTTGTTCGAGACCAAAGGGACAAGAAATAGGACAAGTGTTTCTTGCAATCACCCTTGCTCACAATCACTTTATCATCATCCTATTTTTTTCCCCAACCTTCATTTTGCACCATCTATTTTTTTTCCTAATTCCATAAGAGTCTTGAAAGATGCTAAATCATATATATAAGAATATGATATCAAGACTACAACATTGCATAGTATAATTCTAAAGCTTCTATCCACAGTGTCAAAAAACATGGAAAATAAGGGTAATCGAATTGTCTTCATTTGTTAATTTGCTCCATGAGGTAGAGGGCCTCACTTGTGCACATCCCAACAACAAAAACACACATGCATTGTCAATGAGGATGCAATAGGTGTCTACAACCCTCTGACGCTTGTTATTGCTTTCACAAGAACAACTAACAAATATAAACAACCAAATAAACAACCCATATAAATCATGTTCCACATTGCAAAAAAAACTGATTGCTATTTGCTTGTTGAGAAGAAGCCATTGTGGTGCTAGTGCTAGTTGTGATGCGACAATTCATAGTTAACTTGAGAAAAAAACCTTTTGACCAGAGCACATCTCAAACTTGGGGGCTGCATACTTACGTACAATGATCGTACTGATTCAGTGGCTTCATACCTACGTACTATAATCGTACATATTACGTGTATTTAGACACACTGAATCAGTATCATTAAAAAGTTTTTCAAAAGCATACGATTGATGTACTTTAATTATACAAATGTGATATCCAAAATGCACCTAAACTATATTGATAATAGTATAAGAATCATACGTTATTAATATTCATTGTTTTGGCACTGATTCAATGTGTCCAAATACACGTAATATGTACGATTATAGTATGCAGGTATGAAGCCACTGAATCAATACGATATCTATTAAAAAATCGTCCTTCCTTAAGTTTGAGATGCAGTTGTAAGCAATAAGAAGCATCATTGTAGCTTCAGCTCAAAATTGCTCAGTCACTCCCTGTCTACAGGAGGTTTTTCTCGACTAGAAGATCCTGTATTCATGATGCATCATTTTTTTATATTGGATTTTTTGGAGGCTTCCTTCTTTACTACCGCATGGTCTTCATAGCTACAGTAATTGCCTGTATCCATATTTTCAACGAAAAGATCCTGGCCTTTGTTGGTAGTCCAAACATCAATAGTAAAACAAGATCCCATTATTATATTTCCACAAGTTAACTTTATTGGCCATTAAATAATGACAACTTATATTGGTACCATGTTAAAATCAGATGGTAATTATTTCACTTAAGGTAAGGGTCAAGGCCATTTCCTTCGTCATTTTGCATTAATTTACTCACATGATACTAGCTTTAAGTTTTGAGTTCCATTTTTGTTGCTCAATAACTGGACATTGGTATCTGAATTATAGCATAAAATAAAATAAACTAGGTCTTAAACAATAGTCATAACGAGTATAAATTACTTGTAAAATTTTTTAACACTTGGATATGGAAGCTAGAAAAAGAAAAAAGAAAAAATGCCACCAACTGACATCCAGGGTTAAGGGTTGATACAGTATGGAGGTTGCAGAACTTACAAGCCGTGCAACTCTCTGGATCCCTGGAATCACGAAGCCCAGCTGTGGAGGTGAAGTGGCATTTTTTTTTTTTTTTTTTTGAAACACATGGACAATTTCCATTGCAAAGGGGAAAGTGAAAGTGGCATTTTTCGTTGTCCAGCTGAGCCAAGGGTGTGCACTCCACGGAGTCCACGCTGGAGTGAGTGGGCAATCTGCTAAATCCCTCGCTTTAGTTAACTTACTGTAGCGCTTAGCAAGAAGTTCTGTTTACAGTACTTGACTTTGTGGTACTCAGGCTTAAGTTACTATTAGTGGAACAGAGCACGTTGCGTTTTACAGAGCAAACGCGTGGTCAGTGGAAAGAGGCCAGGGCTACAAATCTACTAATAAGAGCATGCTCTCACCTTGGATGGTCCCTTGCTGTCCCTTGGGTCGTTTGCACGTATTTAAACTTATCCGATTTACAAATATATTTCTTTTCGACAATAAAAAGAGGATTGGCCACATGGGTTTTGGTCAACTCATGAGGGGTAGTCACAGCAAAAATATGGATAGCCATCCGATTTGTTGTCCTGTGGGAGAGACTACTCTTGACCCATTAAGTTGTAAATGTGGCTTTCTGAATTCCCGACACGGTTGCACTGAGAATCCAATTTAGCGTCCCTCAAGTTTGCGGAATAATGAAAGAATTTTTTCCCATGGGTAGACATTATGTGATTGCGTTCATTGAATTCATTAACTCTAACTTTTGAGCTCAGATCCATCCCTTTCAACCCTAATTCCACATCAAATATCATAATGTAAACAGTTGTCCAATTTTCACTACTAACATTAAGATGCATGCTATGGATTCACAATGCCAGACCCTAAATCAGGCAAATGTCCCCATTTGTGCACCCTAGCTATGCTTAGCATCGACATCTTCGCATAGAAACTTGAAGCATTACAATAGGGGTTGTCACATCTTTGAGAATGAAACTTCTATAAAGAATGAGAAGGTGTGGATGGAGTGAAAAGAGGAACCAATAGGAAGGTAACTATCACTCCGCTTTTCATTGTGTGAAGATTGAGAGTGGACATGGCTTGTTATCTTCTCCATTGCTTCTCAATCTTTATGGTTTCTGAAGCTTCACACCCATTCTTCACTTCTAAAGGAGAAGAAAAAATCTTCTCAATCTTCATAGAATGGGCCCTCCGTAACTCAAGGAGAGAGTGCCACCTCCTCAAGGACCCCTAGTACTTGATTGTGTAATCACAATATGGGACCTCACATTTTTTATATCGACAGAATTGCACAAACTGGCACCTGCATGGTGAAGGTTTAAGTTACAACCATCACCCCTGGTTCAGAGAGCCAAAGTTGTGACATTGAACTGCACAAATCATTTTGTTAAGACTTGCATAGATTTATATTTGAGGATGTCCGCCTTTAAGTGTGCCAATGTTGCAAATTTCCGCCAATTTAAAGAAATTGGGGACACAATGTAGAATCGGGAACTGAACCTCTGCTGCAGGGTGTCACTTGCAGAAACATCCTCTGTGAATTGAAGGAACTTCAAGGAACTGGAACAACGTTTCAGGTGCACGTCGATTTCATTCTATATTGGTGTGCTTTGGATCAGAGAGCCGAAAACCGTGACATATATTCAACTGCACAAAGCAGCTGTACAAACTAGGATTGGAATATAGATTTAAATTTTCCAGATCGATGCCCGTCTGGAAAAATCGTGAATGTCAATGTTGTGAATTTCCTCCGCCATAACGAAATTACCGTTTTGAGCAACTGAAATTGGATTTTGGACACCCACCCAAAAACATTTGGCACTCAGAAATGCGTCAATGTAGCCAATACGAGGTTCAGCATAATAATACGCATGCACGAATTTTCTCAGACTGTGGATGTTACCCAGATGAACCAGTTTGTCTACCGATTTAGAACTAACTAGCTGGAAGACCATGCACCTGCTGAAACTCAAAAACGCAGCAGCAAAGCTTGCTCACGTCTTTGCGAGAAAGTTCTTCTATTAGGTTAGTGGTAGGCTCCCGATACATATGGACTTACACAAGATCGATACTCAAATGACGACAGGAAGATAGGAATTGGGTCGTGGAGCAGTGGGACTATACTAGATAGAGTTCACGCTTTACGTTTGTTGACAATGACATAATAGAGGTAGTCACACACACCCTTCTAGAAGCAGACGATTCTCAGAGATTGGACGCGTGGCATACTCTAAGTGGATTTTTGTGGTCTCAACCTTTGAGGTTTTAGAAGTGCCATTCTTCTGCTCCGGAGGTGAAGAAATGGGTTGGAGAATGGTTTTCTTCGACAATTTTTCACTTCTCCGTTGTTCACTTTCACCACAATGCATTACTCCATAGCTTGCTTTCACCGGACCATTGCTCACTTTCATTGGAGTTTTGTGCGAGTTTTGTGTTGCCTATGTCGCCTATGTTCCACGCCACCTGCAGTGAATTCCCTTATCCGAGAATTTTTTTGATGATGCTCACCTTCTCAAGGGGTGTCACATTGTCTTCTTACTCAACGACTTCCCATTGGCTCCTCTTTTCTCTCACCATGCTTGTATTATTTGAGAAAATTTGCTTCTCAGAGGGGCAGTAACTACCCCTAGTAGGGGTAGTCATACCTTCTCCAAAAATGAAATTTCTATAAAAGAATGAGAAGTTGTGGAGAGAAAAGAGGAGCTATGCTTGGAAAAAGTTTGAAATCCCTACTCTGTTGAGTGGAAAATGAGAGTGGAGAATTGACAACGAGATTTACTAGTACAAATGACAAATTAGCTGATCGGGCAAAACTTGGGATGTTGAAAAAACAAAATGTAGAACGTGCCATGAATGCACAAAATGCGACAAACATATAGAAAGCACAAAACTTGAGGTGAAAGTGCGCAACAGATGAATGAAAACTTCTATGAAGGAATGTCATCTTCACATCCATTCTTCACCTCCAGAGAAGAAGAATGGCCATTCTCAATCTTTAGATAATGAAAGCTCCTCAAGCCACAGAGAGCCAACGAGACAGTGCCACATATCCATTCTTTGAACATTGAGAATGGGGTGGAGAATGGATTATGTATAAATCACTATTGTGATTAAATTAGCTTGAAGTGAAACTTTTGTTTTTTGAGTTGACTATTGCTCCAACTCTAGTTTTAATGCCTAGTCACTAAGGCCTATATTTCTACTAGATAGTGCTAAGTAGAGTCAAGAGATCTAAACTAGAGAATTATTGTAGTATAGTAAATATAGATTTGAAGTTGTATAAATGTTCATTAGCTAAAGATTCAAAGCCTCTCATGCTTTTGGAGAAGGTACATTAACCCCTCACCGTCCAAAGGGACCAAAAGTGTCTTCACATAGTTTCAATTTCAATTTCAAGTGTTGTAACTTTTGCATCTAATGTCCAAATTCAATGAAGCTTGCTAGAAAATTTGCACTGTCTTCTAGTTTGTGTGGTAATATTTTCAGATCAATCCAATATTTACTCACTTTTTATAAGTCAATTGAAGTTTAGAGGTTCAATTTGAGTCTACCAAACTCCATTTGATGGCTGCAACATTGAGGGCTTGTATCTCCTTCTTCCAATGTTTACTTTCAATAAAATTTGTTGGATTATGTTCCCCTTGAAGTCTAGTTATTGTGGTGAAATTTTCATGTCAATCCAAGTTGTTTTGAATGCTTAGGACCAATTCAAAGTTCAAAATCTGGACATTTTTGGATTATGGTGAACTTCAATGACTTGTTTCTTCTTCGTACAATGTCCATTTTCATAAATGTTTTTGAAGAAGTTGCACATACTAGTCTAGTTTGTGTAGATAAATTTTATATCAATCCAAGAAGTTATGAGTGACTTAGAAGCATTTTAGTAGAAGGAGGTTTAGCCTCAAATGTGTTTTTTGCAACTTTTCTTGCTATTTTTTGACATTTCAAAGCCATTTTGCAAATACAGTGAGTTAGTTCAATGATATTTTTTTTACCACTGGGATTTTATGCTGGCTTTGAATTACTTTATAGTTAAATTTTCTTAAATTTGAGTAAGTTTAGAAATCAAATTTCACCTCCATTTGCTAGGAAAATTTCAACATCCTTTTTCTACACCAAAACATTATAATCTTGCATTCTACGTGGCCAAATAACTCCAAATTTGAATCATGTCATCTACAACACATACCCTATAGAAGAATTAACTCTATCATTAAAGTATTTTTCTAAAATATTTTGGTTTTTGAACCAATAGGTACATTTTACATTTCTATGTATAGTGATCTCAAAAGTCATCCATTATTCACTTTTTGGTTATGGCGTCTTTATAGCTTTAAGTAAAACCTAAAAATTCAAAATTCCTTCATATAGTTGAGTTATTCTATGTGTTCCCAAAGATTTTATCATATCTATGCATTTTTACCTAAAAAAATTGAATAAACTATCTAAAGTGAGTTTGAATTTGTAACATGTTAACTCATAAGTGTTGAGTGGGTACAAGTGAATAAAATGTAAAAGAGCAAGCATAAAAATTGTAATGTATGATGTCTTATTCAATCCAACAAATATTTGAAGGACAATATAGATATTCATAAAGTCCAATTCAATATTGAATCCATAATGGTGCAAATGTTTTGGAATAGTAGGATTATTTGTACATGTAGGAGTTTAAAAGAAAAATACAATGAGAATCTTAGAATTAAAAGGATGTCTTTTACGCTTTGAAAAATACAATGAAAATATTTTAATTAAGCTTAATAGAAATCTCTAATGCAATCACAGGTTGGGAAGAACAACTTCAAATTATTAAAGTGTTCATTAAATCTATACTACGCTCTCATGTTTAAACACTATGCATTTTAATTGTAAGAATCTACATAGCTTACTTTACTAACATGGTTAAAATTAGATGTATGTACCATATGTCTTCATCGAGATTAGGATTGTAACTTTATATATTGTACTAATAGTGATATCTAGTGTTATCTAAATTAATTGATTTAAAAAATATTATAAGTTTTTTTGTATAATGAATAGTTTCAACAAAAATACAAATATCAATACTATTCAAATGAGAGGATCTCTAATAACATGGTTGGTGAAAATATTTGTTGTGCATAAAAACTTATAACATTTTGAAATCAATTAGTGTTGGTAATGCTAAATATCATTATATTAGTGTGCTCTATTAAAGTAAAATTGCAAGGGATGTCATTGGTGGTCACAATTAGCAGCTTGTACTACATTGATTTATCTTTTTAGTGAAGGGGCAAAATTAATTTCACTACCCTAAAAAATATACAATTGTGAAAAATTATAATAGTATAATGTATAATATAGCAGTTTTCAAACTATGCTAATTCAAACTACTATGGCCTTGTACAAAGGAATTTTTTGGCATAAATCACTGTAAAAAATTTCCTCCAATGAAAAAATAGGAAAACTTGTATGAAAATTTATAACATCCAAAAATAAAAAAAATTGCAAAAATTTTGGTCGTACTTCTGGAAAAAATTGATTGTATTAAGAGACATTTGAGGCACATCATAAGACTGATGAAGGATTAGCACACAACTATCACAATCATTGATTACCGAGGTGAGTACTTCCATTCAAAGCTCCCACCTTACTACTGAGGCATACAATATTTGTTAGTTTGATGGTCTAAGTAAGTTCACCCACCTATCCATGCATTTCATCAAGGACTATATAAGGCACTTGGCTTCACCACTACGTACACCTGTTCATTTCAACCTCTAGTGTTGTTGGATGCTAACATAATTTTTATACATTCATTTGGTTTTCATTTTTAGATAACAAGATAAATAATGTACATGCTAGGTAATGATACTTAATAAATGTACAAATCCTTATTTCTAGCGCCAAATAAGTTACGGTTAGAATGTTAACACAACTAGATAACATTGCAAGGTCATTGTATTCTTCATCATCTTTCCTGTTCAAGATCCACATCAAAACAACAATAGTGAACGAAGTTCTTTTAGAATAGAAACGAGATTTTTTTTGAAGCCATGGCATCACGGCAACAATTCTATGTGAAATTGAAGGAGGGAAAAACCACAAGTGTTTCATGGAAGAAGTTGGTGTCAAGTGCTAGAAGAGAGTTGGAGTTGGAAATGCCTTCAAATGTTGTAGCAAACAATGGGGATGACAATGCAAATGCCAATATTAATGAAAATCTAAATGATGAAGAATCACACAAGTATTTTGTGAAGGAAAAAATGAGGACAAACCATTTGAGTTTTTTTTATCAACAAGTAGCACTTGAGAAGAGTAGTGAGCCCACTCCAATTGCAATTGTACACCCCTAAAAAAATCCGTATATAATCTAAGAAAAATAAGGCAAGTGGTATAATCCAAAAAAAGAAGGTAAGTGGACTCCAAGTAACTAGCTCCCACCAGAAGCTAGGCCGTGCGAGCACTAACTGGTGGTGAAAATTCTGCGCTGTGCACGGAGGGTGGCAATGGCTTCGATGTTGGTTCCACCGCTTGGAGCCATTTGCCCGGCATCCTCTTACCTGGGAGCCCACGTAGTTTGTTGGGAGGCCAGTACAAGGGAGATGGGGAGATTGAAGGCAACTATGTAAGAGTTGATTGGCTTTCCAGGGAAGCTAGACTCCTTGAAGCAATTTTCAACAAATTTTCATAAGAAAAAAAAGGAATTGGCATCTATCCCAAGTCGTTTCATATTTTTTGGACCATTTTGAAATTCGTTATAAATTTTTGAAGTTGAAATGTAGTGGTCACTAAAAACAACCACCTACTAAATTGTACACTACTAGTCCATGGAAGCAGGGTTGTCACCGTCACGTCCTGTCAGGACGGACGTGACGCTGACGAAACATCAGGATTCAATCATAGAGTCTGTCCATATCCAAAAAAAAAAAAAAAAAAAAATTTTGTCGACAGTCCGTCCCTGTCAACGGACAGTCTGTCCTCGAAAAAAAAAAAAAAATTCTTTATCTTGACGCGATCTCGACGCGTCTGGACCGTCGTTGACAGACATCCCGACGAGAAAAGCCAACGTCACATCAGGATGGACAACTCTGCATGGAAGAAAGCAAAAAGGAATTGGCATCTATCCCAAGTCGTTTCATATTTTTGGGACCGTTTTGAAATTCGTTACAAATTTTTGAAGTTGAAACGCAGTGGTCACTAAAAACAACCACCTACTAAATTATACACTACTAGTGCATGGAAGAAAGCAAAAAGGAATTGGCATCTATCCCAAGTCGTTTCATATTTTTGGGACCGTTTTGAAATTCGTTACAAATTTTTGAAGTTGAAACGCAGTGGTCACTAAAAAACAACCACCTACTAAATTGTACACTACTAGTGCATGGAAGAAAGCAAAAAGGAATTGGCATCTATCCCAAGTCGTTTCATATTTTTGGGACCGTTTTGAAATTCATTACAAATTTTTGAAGTTGAAACGCAGTGGTCACTAAAAACAACCACCTACTAAATTGTACACTACTAGTGCATGGAAGAAAGCAAAAAGGAATTGGCATCTATCCCAAGTCGTTTCATATTTCTTGAACCGTTTTGAAATTCATTACAAATTTTTGAAGTTAAAACGCAGTGGTCACTAAAAACGACCACCTACTAAAATGCGCACTACTACTTCTAGTAGTACATTGAAGAAAGTAAAATGTACCTCTGTATTATGATTGCTTTTAAAGCATGGGCCTTCTAAAGTAGGCTACTTTAAAGGGTTAACGCTAACGCTAAGGCATGACTTTGGTTTTCTTGATTTTAGAACACTGTTTTCATTTCCACACTTTCAATTTTTAAAATCTTCATGTTCCTCTTTCCAAAGGTATTATCAAAATGAATCCAAAGATGTTAAATTTCACTCCAATGCACCAATTTGGCACATTTTTTCATTGCTCCAAAATATGTCATAAAAAACAACCTTTCTATTATTGTTTCTTGTCTATTCAAATTTAAATGACAAGATGATTCTAATATTAAAAAATTTAAATATAACAAATACATAAAAAAATTTATCATCTTAAATGATTCTATCTTCTCAAATGTGTATACACCTAAATGAGTGACTTAAAGTGAAGATGAACTCTAAGTACAACCATCTTCATCATTTATTTTTATATAAATATGGCATGTACACCTTAAATTAATTTTTTTGTTTTGTTTGTTTTATTTGATACGGTGAGATCTTCCAAATTGTGTGTTCCCTAGTCGCGTTTTTAGTACCAGTGGAAAATTCTCTACAAGGAGAGGTGCATGGGCTTAGTTTTGTTGTATTTGGACATTCGGTGTGAAAGTCATGGATTTTTGTATTATTTATGTCATCATAATAAATGTAACTAAATTATGAAAATAGAATTTGGAAATTATTGATGTCATTCTTGGCATCATCAAAAAGCTTTTGATGAGTAGGGGTGCATTATAGTCATTTTGTATATTTTGGACATACAATATAAAACTTATAAATTTTCAATCAAATTTCATTACCATAAATTGAACTAAATTATGGATAAATTATTCTAAAAAACAAAGCTAAAGCATGGAGAACAAATGAGAACATAGGGAACATCTAGGCCAACATCATAGGGCCACACTAGTTACTATTAAAAGACATTTTTGTATAAAAAGAAAATGCCTTTTATATTAAAGTAAACTATTGAAGGAATTTTTATTTTAAAAAGTAAAAGAGTTAGTATAAATACTCCTATAGATTCATATATTTTCTTGTCAATCTTCATTTGTAAACCAATTTACTCCATCACTAGTCTTTGCAACATTTTTATATCATAGAATTTGCGTGTTTGTTTTATTGTTGTCCTATACTTACAATGGATCTTTCTATGTATGACAAACTTATAGATTTTAATGATTCTGATGAGCCTTCAGAGGATGATTTTGCAAATCAATTCCCTAAGCTCATAGATGAAGAAGAAGAACCTTACATAGTTGAAGAAGATGTTAGGATTAATCCCTTTTCTTATGCATCAAGTACTTATTATGCATTTTCACAAGAAGCATATTTTGTATATGGTGCAATGTTTAGCAGGAAGAACAGAAGTAAATGCAACAATATACCAGGCAACATACACCAGGCAAGTTTATCTTTCAAATTCTTTTAACCAT